>MU774166.1:17862-52148 GCA_026770625.1 Nicotiana glauca
ATGCCTTATTTTACAGGTTTTGAAATCTGAAAATTTCCTCTAAAGTAATATACCATTCTTAGATCCAAATTTTTCGAAAATCAGAATCTCAAAAACTCAAAAACATTACAAGTTAGCAAAAAATCCAAAAATCTTACTGTTTCATTTATTTTTAGTTAAATTTGAAGCTGTGTAGTGATTCTCTCCTGTTTTAGTGTTTGAAAGTTTGAGAGATTGCAATTGGATTGTTCGAGTTTGTTTTCTGATTCAAATCTCGTTCTGTTGGTTTAATTCTGGGTGTTTCGAAGCTGTGATTGGATTTATTATCCTGTTCCTGTTGTTGATTGTTGCATAACTAAGTTGATCCTTCCTTCTCTTTGTGGTTCTATTTTCCAGGTACTCATTCACTGAGATTTATTCATGTAACTGAGAGCTATAAGTTGCAATGGAGAAGTTCTGAAATTTGTTTTCCTTTTAGCTTTTAGTTTTTCGTTAGTTACTTGACTATCTATAGTTAGAATTGTATTTGTAGTATGAACATGGAATGTATAATTGGACTTATAGACTGTTAAAGGTGTAATTCTTAGCTGAACTGTAGTATATTCAATAGTTAATTGGTTGTTGATATCAATCTGTACTTGATTAGGAATTAAAAGAATCGTAAGGCAATATAGTTATAACTGTATAGATTTAGTTTTAGCTTGAATTAACTGGAATCTCTAAGTATCATTTGCTCCTATTTTATTTGTATGAATAGCTATGAAAAAACTGTTAAGTATATCACTATAACAGGTTATGACTTTTAAATTGTTTGAAATTTTACAAGTTAGGAGGACTGAAAGTTAGTATTGTTTAGTATCGTATGTAATTGAAACGGAATTTTTTCGTTTGGTATTGAATATGATTCATGTGAAATTTGGAGTGTTTTGTTCTGTTAAAATCGAGCAGTATATGGTTTAGTTTAGAATAAATAGGATCGTTAACAAGTAATGATTGTGTTTGTTAGTGCGACTTGATTACTAATGTGATCAGATGTTAATAAAATAAAATTTTAGCTTAGTTCATAGTTTGTTATGTAGATTACTGTAACTGATTCTTGATTTTGACTACTGATTGCTTTGTAATTTGAAATAAAAGAATTATAGATATAGTAAAGCAGGAATTAATTAGTTTTGTTCACCACACAAATGATAGTCAATTAGCAAATAAAATAATTCTTAGTGCATCAAATCTGATTCGATCCATCAATTCTCTTCATTTAAATCAATTGGCCTATTTAATTTGAGTAAATCACAGGCCCAAATAAGGTTGTGGCCTGAATGAGACATCCTTGTCTTTAAAAATTGAAAATTATGAGGCTTAGTTGGACCAAAGCCCATAACAATTTCTGCTTTCTTAAAATAAATTGCAACGTAGTTGCTGGGCCAAATCTTTTGAGGCCCAAAAGCATTATAAATTATTTGTGCTAAAATTACATTAGGAACAAGAAAATTAAATCATAAATATAAATCGGATTTTGAATTAGGTAGCGGGTTCAAGCTAAAAGGTTTAAACCTTTGTTTGAATCGAAGTTGAATTTGGGATTCGAATTTATATTTGTGGATTAATTAACCTTTAGAGACAAAAACAAAATAAAAAAACTTAGTATACTTTAGTTTGGCCTTTAATAAAATAAAAAATGAGACGAGCCTCACCAAATCACATACATAATTGCGGGGCCCTCAACAATTGCTATATAAAAAATACTTAGAAATTGGGAGGATCGTTTAGCGAATTTCACGGTATTCCCCAAAGATAATAAACGCGTAGTTGCTTTAGGCGCGTATGTTAATAATATTACCTTCCTAAATACGGGTGCACATTTATGTGACCTAAATCCAAATCTCAACGAAGTCGAAATGTGTTAAAAGCCACGGGCGCACTGGTGCGGCGTGGTTCGAGATACATTTTTACGATATTATAATTCTTGTAAAAAATAAAATAAATAATAAATATAATAAAAGTGGGTTATTAACAAAAGGCACATAAAAATAGAACATGTATTGAAACCAGATAAAAATTAAATACAACAGTTGAGCGACCGTGCTAGAACCACGGAATCCGGGAATGCCTAACACCTTCTCCCGGGTTAACAGAATTCCTTATCCGGATTTCTCATTCGTGGACTGTTAACAGACTCATATTTTTCTCGGACCGAGATTCAACCGGTGACTTGGGACACCATTAATCTCCCAAGTGGCGACTCTGAATAAATAATAATAAATCCCTTTCCGATTGTCTTTTAATTGGAAAAACTCCTTTACGCCCTTCACGGGGTGTATTAAACGTAAAAAGGAGGTGTGACAGGAGGTGAGTCCTATGGCCTGGAAACATCATTTTATTGAAGAATCAACCCTTAAATTCATGGAAATTTGATTAAAATGGAAGAGCTAGGGCTTGACTTTTGAAATGAAAATTTGGGATTTGAGGGAGCATTTGAGCTCGGATTTTGGTAAATTTGAAATGTATAGACTCGTGGCGAGATGAGGAATCCGGTGATGTAAATTTATAATTTTTCAAGAAGTGGGCCCGGGGCTCGGGTTTTGCCAATTTCGTGATTTTGATATTTTTTGAGTCTTTTCAATTGGGTTACGTTCATTTAGCCTATTGTAACGTATTCCTTGTGGTTTTGAGCAGATTCGATGCATGAGGAGGTCGATTCAAGAGGAAAAGGCATAGCGAGCTAGACTTTTGGCTGGCCAAAGGTGAGTAATGATAGTAAATTATATCCTGAGGATTTGAAATACCGGATTTGCACAATGTAGTGTTGTATTGAGGTGTAATGCGCGCTTAATGGCGAGCACGAGGTTGTTTACTACTGGGGATTGTGACTTGGTCCATCTCGTTTGATATTTTACCGCGTATTTGACTAAGTTAATTTGTTTATCATCATGATTTGGGCTTATTGCCATATTTTGGGCTTACAGCCAAGTATTTGAATCCATCGGGGATTTGTTATCACGATTTCCTCACTATTTTGATACGTTATTTGAACTCATACCTAATGATTATACTGTTTTTCAAACTCAACCATTTTTAAATGAATTTTGAGACTTTAAATGATATGTCATCGATGTTGGGATGAGAACTATTATTTTATTAATGCCCGAGGGGCTTATGATATTTTTCTGGACTCAGTGAGGCTTTCAGGCCTCGAGTGATATGTGAGGGGGCTTTCAGGCCTTGAGTGATATGTGAAGAGGCTTTCAGGCCTCGACTAATATGTGAGGAGACTTTCAGGCCTCGACTTATATGTGAGGCGGCTTTCAAGCTCGAGTGTGATGTGAGCAGGCTTTCAGGCCTTGATTTATATGCCACGAGGTGGCCTGGTATTGCACTTGGGCCGTAAGGGGCCCCTCCCGGAGTCTGTATACCCCCAGTAAGCGCGGGTACCCTTGTGATGTGATACCGAGCCCGAGGGGCTGATACTGATCTAAGTGATGTGATACTGAGCCCGAGGGGCTGATACGATTCCTCCGCGATTGATACTGGGCCCGAGGGGCAGATTTATATTCAGTGTCTATTTGATATCTTACCTGATTTACTGGTTTTACTTTAAAAAGGAAATTTCACTTTTATACTGCTATGTTTTACGGATTTACTGCTTTTACTGCCTGATATAGAATTGTCTTGTGCTGTTATGTGCTTTCTTACTTTCAGATACTATTTATTATTGTTACTCACTAGGTCGAAGTACTCACATTACTCCCTAAACCATGTGTGTAGATGCAGGCATTGTGGAGTCTACCCCTAAGCACTGATTCTTCCTAGATCAGGAGGCTAGTCGGAGTTACGAGGTAGTTGTTGACGTCCGCAACCCTTATCTATCATATTTCATATCTTTGGATTTTCCTTCGGACAGTTGTATCAGACTTTACATTTTGTAGACTTAAATTCAAACTCTGTAGTAGCTCATGACTTGTGACACCCCGATTTGGGGCTAAGTCGGGATGGTTTCCCTGTTTTATCACGTTTATTCCACATTTATGATTATATTATCCATGATTCAAACTTATTCATGCTAAGTAAGTGTTAAAAGAGGTATTGTTGTTCTGTTGGCTGGCCTTGTCTTCATGAGAGGCGACATCACGATCGGGTTTGGTAATTGGGTCGTGACGATTCATCGAATTCTTATAGGTACCACGTTCTTTTCAGGTATCGGAAGATACAAATGCGGCCAAATCGACTGCTGAAGAGTTTGAACAAGTGTCCTTGTTCACAAAGTTCTTATGAAGAAAATTTCACTTAGGAACGGAGTGAGTGCCGAACTCAAGTTAAAAATTATTGATTATCTAAAAGCTAACGTTGATTATTTTAAATAACCACATTCAGATATGACAGGTATTCCATTGGAAGTTAATGTCGACAAGTTGAGTTTGGATATAATTTCCCTCTAGTAAGGTAGAAGAAACGATCGATAGCAGAGGTAAGGAATAGGTTTGTCAAAGAAGAGGCAAACCGGTTACTAAATATAGGTTCAATTTGAGAGATAAATTACCCTGATTGGCTGGCTAACGTAATAGTAGTACCTAGAAATAATAACAAATGTAGAATATATGTAGATTATGAAGATTAAAATAAGGCATGCCCTAAGGACTCTTTTCTGTTGCCAAACATTGATCAAACTGTAACGACCCCAAATCCCAACCCGGTCGTGATGGCGTCTCTCGTAGGGACAAGGCTAGCCGACAACAAAATGTTACATCTTTTTATAATTACTTAGCAGGAATAAGTCTAATTCACGAATAATATGATTACAAGTACGAAGTAAACATGGTAGATTAATGAAAACCATCCCGACTCAGCTCCAAATCGGGGTGTCACAAGTCATGAGCTACTACAGAATGTACTAACATTTTACAAGTCTGGATTTATTACAAATAACAAAAGATAAAGGAGAAACGGGCCTGCGGACGTCAACATCTACCTTGTTACTCCTAGTCACCGCCTGGTCTGGAAAGAATCAGCGCTCAGGAGCAAACTCAGATCTGCACACATGGTGCAGGGAGTAATGTGAGTACTCCGACCCAGTGAGTAATAATAATAAATACAGTCTGAAAGTAAGAAAACACAATAAGTACACAAAGTAAGCTAAAAATCCAAACATACAGCAAGGTGTGGATTGAGCAGCTGAACAACAGTATAGAAACAATATAGGAATACAATGCAATGCGTATGATGGTACATTCCAATACCCACTGCGGCGTGCAGCCCGAGCCATCCATATTTATTTATCGTCGATGGCGCTCACTGGGGGTGTGTACAGACTCCGGAGGGGCTCCTACAGCCCAAGCGCAATATATTGGTCAGTCATTGTTACCTGACCGGTCGGCCATTGTTACCTGACCAATTTATATCACACAGTGCCATTGTTACCACTGTTCCAAGTATCTATTATAGTGTCATTGTTACCACTGTTTCAAGTATATATATATTACAGTGTCATTGTTGCCACTATTTCAAGTATAATATACAGTGTCCTTTTACCACTGTTTCAAGTCGCTTTATAATCAGTCCAGAAAATAATATAGTAAGCCCCTTGGGCATTTACAAAGTAGAATTTCCAGCCCGAAATACATTTAAAAATGTCATTTAAGCTTTCAATGCTTAGAATTGTGGTTGAGTTTGCAAACAGCATTTATAACCTTGGACTGAAGTTAGATAATATGTAAATCATGCTAAGTATTAATATTAATCCCCGAAGGATTTTAAACATAAAGCCCAGTAAGATCAATAAAGCATGTGTATCAATCGCCGGTATAGTATAAACATCACACGGGATGGTTAAAGTCACAATCCCCATCCGACCCCGCACTCGTCGTGGAATGCGTGTCACGCCTCAATATAGCGTTATGGTGTGAAAGTCCGGGGTTTCAAAACCTCAGAGCAGCATTTACATATATTACTCACCTTAAATCGGTCGCGGGATTAGTCCGCTATGCCTTTTCTTCTTGAATTAACCTCTTCGTGAGTCGAATCTGCTCAAAACCATAAGGAATACGTTACAATGTGCTAATGGGACATAACCCAATCAAAAGAACTCAAAAAATACTCAAAAACACGAAATTGGCAAAACCCGAGCCCCGGGCCCACATCTCGAAAAATTATGAAATTTACATTTCCAGAATCCTTGTCTCGCCACGAGTCCGTACATACCAAGAACTCCCAATTCGGACCACGAATGGCCCCTCAAATCCTAAATTTATAATTTTTGCTCCAAGCCCTAATTTCTTAGAATTTTGCTATGTTTTCATGAATTCCATGGATGATTCTTCATTAAAAACATATATTTAACTCATAAAACTTACCTCCAATGATTCCCAGTCGAAACCCCTTCAATTCCTGTCCAAAAGATCTCAAGTTGCTCAAAAAATGGAGGAAAATGACCCAAAAATCACGGATATACTGCCCAGATTTTTTTCGGAATCACTGTTCACGTGGGGGAACTGTTCACGCGCGTGGTCACTGTTCACCCCCGCGCGGTTACTATTCACGCGCGGTTACTGTTCACGCTGCAGAAAAATACAACAGCAATTAAAGAAATTGCAGCAGTTTTTGTTTCACAAAAATGGTTCTAAATCCGTCATACGAACTCGGAATTCGACGATTCTTATTCCTATGAGTCACAAATAATAATACGAATACAGCCCTTCAATTGAAACTCGATTCGGACCTCATTTACTTAGTTCAATACCCATTTAGCTCGTTAAATAAGTAACTCACATTTCGCGTCAAAAACCCAATCGCGACTTGATGAAATAAAATCAAAAATTCCAGATTAGTCCTATAATGCATGATTTAAATTCTGGAAGTCTCGAAATCAAATTTCGATGTCTGGAACTAAAAATGGACCTTTGGATCATTACATGTTTATGCTCAAAATAACAAAAATCTTCCAAAAATGACCCGTTAGGTATCCGAAACACACCCGAGGTCCCCGGGACCTTAACCAAAAGTACAGACATGTTTTAATACCACATTCAAACTTGCTCGAACCATAAAAACACTATCGTTAACATCAAAATCATCAAATCAAAGCTCAAGTTTATCTAAAACTTTCAAAATTCTCATTCGATCAAAAACCCGACTAAACGACGTCCGAATGACCTGAAAATTTACGGACATATCCAAAATCACCTAACGAAGCTACTGCAACTCTCGGAATTCCATTCTGACCAACAGATCAAAATCTCGCCTATCAACCGGAATCCGCCAAAATTCAACCTTCGCCAATTCAAGCCTATTTCTACACCGGATCTCCAAATTCAATTCCGATCGCACTCCTAAGTCATATTTCATCCCCCGAAGCTAACCGAACCACCGGAATTCAATTCCGACCCCTCTAACTCATAGGTCAACATCTAGTTGACTTTTTCAAACTATTCCTTCATTAAAGAGACTAATTGTCTCATTTCCTACCAAAGTCGATCCGAATTGACTCAAATTCACCAAGTACACATATTGAAACATGATTAAGCATATAACGGGTAAAACGGGGCGATAACTCACGTGACGACGGGCTGGGTCGTCACATTCTCCCCAACTAAAACAAACGGTCTTCCTCGATCGGGTCAAGAAACATACTTGGAGTCTCAAACAAGTGAGGATATCTGCTCCGCATCTCTCGCTCGGTCTCCCAAGAAGCCTCCTTCACGGGTCGACCTCTGCACTGCACCTTCACGAAGCTATATCCTTAGACCTCAATCTCCTAACCTGTTGAACCAAAATAGCTACAGGCTCTATATCATAAGTCAAGTCATCATCTAGCTGGACTGTACTGAAGTCCAACACATGAGATGGGTCCCCAATATACTTCCAGAGCATAGACACGTGGAATACCGGATGAACTCCCAATAGGCTGGGTGGCAAAGCAAGCATATAGGCCACCTCTCCAATCCTCCTGAGTACCTCAAAAGGACCAATGAACCTCGGACTCAGCTTCCCTTTCTTTCCAAACCTCATGACGCCTTTCATAGGCGAAACCTTCAGCAAAACCTTCTCGCCCACCGAATAAGATACGTCTCGAACCTTCCGGTCCGTATAACTTTTCTGACGCAACTGAGCTGTGCGAAGTCTTTCCTGAATCACCTTCACCTTATCTAAGGCATCCTTGACCAACTCTGCCCCCAATAGCCTAGTCTCGCCGGGCTCAAACCAACCAACCGGAGATCTACACCGTCTCCCATATAAAGCCTCATATGGAGCCATCTGGAGGCTGGATTGGTAGCTGTTATTATAAGCAAACTCTGCGAGAGGCAAATAATCAGCCCAAGAACCTCCAAAGTCAATAACACAGGCACGCAACATGTCCTCCAATATCTGAATGGTACGCTCGGACTGCCCGTCCGTCTGAGGATGAAATGCTGTGCTCAACTCCACCTGTGAACCCAAATCTCGCTGAAAAGTCCTCCAGAACTGAGAAGTAAAGTGAGTACCTCTATCTGATATAATAGAAACTGGGACACCATGCAACCGTACAATCTTTCGAATAAAAATCTCTGCTAACCGCTCCGAAGAATAGGTAGTACATACAGGAATGAAGTGCGCGGACTTGGTCAGCCTATCCACAATCACCCATACTGAATCAAACTTCTTTGCTGTTCGGGGGAGACCACTCACGAAGTCCATAGTAATTCTCTCCCATTTCCACTCGGGAATAACCATACGCTGTAACACACCACCAGGTCTCTGATGCTCATATTTGACCTGCTGACAGTTGAGGCACCGAGCTACATGACTCATAATATCTTTCTTCATTCTTCTCCACCAGTAATGCTGCCTCAAATCTTGATACATCTTCGCGGCACCTTGATGAATAGAATACCGCGAGCTATGGGCCTCCTCCAATATCAACTCCTGAATGCCATCCACATTGGGCACGCAAATCCGGCCCTGCATCCTCAACACACCATCACTATCAATAGTCACATCCCTGGCATCATCGTGCTGAACTCTGTCCTTAAGGACAAGCAAATGTGGATCATCATACTGGCGCTCACGAATGCAGTCATATAAGTAAGACCGAGAAATAACACAAGTCAACACCCGGCTCAGCTCCGAAATATCCAACCTCACCAACCGATTGGACAAAGCCTGAACATCAACTGCAAAGGGTCTCTCCCCAACTGGAATATACGCCAAGCTGCCCATACTAACCGCCTTTCGGCTCAAGGCATCGGCCACTACATTGGCCTTCCCCGGATAAAATAAAATAGTAATGTCATAGTCTTTAAGAAACTCAAGTCATCTTCGCTGCCTCAAATTTAGATCCTTCTGTTTGAACAAGTGCTGAAGACTGCGATGGTCAGTATACACCTCACAAGATACACCGTATAGATAGTGCCTCCAAATCTTCAAGGCATGAACTATGGCCGCCAACTCTAAATCATGAACCGGATAATTCTTCTCATGGGACTTCAACTGTCGAGAAGCATAAGCAATAACTTTACCCTCCTGCATCAAAACACAACCAATCCCAACTCTGGAAGCATCACAATATACCGTATGCGAACCTATAGATGATGGTAATACCAACACTGGAGTTGTGGTCAAAAGTGTCTTGAGCTTCTGGAAGCTCTCTTCACACTCGTCGGACCATACAAATGGAGCACCTTTCTGAGTCAACTTGGTCAAGGGCGATGCAATAGATGAAAACCCCTGAACAAATCGGCGATAATAGCCTGCCAGCCCAAGAAAACTCCGAAATTCTATGATGGAAGACGGTCTAGACCAACTCTGCACTGCTTCTATCTTCCTTGGGTCAACCTGAATACCCTCGCTGGACACTATATGTCCCAAAAATACGACAGAACTGAGCCAAAACTCACACTTGGAGAATTTTGCATAAAGATTTTCCTCCCTCAATCTCTGCAACACCACACGCAAATGCTGGGCATGCTCCTCCTGGCTACGTGAGTATACCATAATATCATCAATGAATACAATAACAAAAGCATCTAGATAAGGCTGAAATGCATTGTTCATCAAATGCATGAATGCTGCTGGGGCATTAGTCAACCCGAAAGACATAACCAAAAATTCATAATGACCATATCTAGTCCTGAAAGCAGTCTTGGGAATATCCGACTCCCTGATTTTCAACTGGTGATAGCCCGAACGGATATCAATTTTAGAAAATACCCTCGCTCCCTGAAGCTGATCAAATAAGTCATCAATGCGAGGTAAAGGATACTTGTTCTTCACTGTTACCTTATTTAACTGCCTGTAGTCAATGCACATTCTCATTGTGCCATCTTTCTTCTTCACAAATAAAATAGGTGCACCCCACGGGGACACACTAGGCCGAATAAACCCTTTATCAAGGAGTTCCTGAAGCTGTTCCTTCAATTCCTTCACCTCTGTTGGTGCCATACGATATGGCGGAATAGAAATGGGCTGGGTGCCCGGCACTAAGTCGATGCCAAAATCAATATCCCTGTCCGGCGGCATGCCCAGCAGGTTTGCAGGAAATGCATCAGAAAAGTCCCTCACAACTGGGACAGAATCAATACTATGAGCCTCAGCTCCAACATCTCGCACAAAGGCCAGATATGACAGACAACCCTTCCCAACCATACGTTGGGCTTTCAAGAAGGAAATTACTCTGCTAGAGATATAATCAGTCATACCACGCCACTCGATCCTCAGAACACCCGGAATAGCCAAAGTAACTGTCTTAGCATGACAGTCTAGAATAGCATGACATGGAGATAGCCAATCCATGCCCAGAATAATATCAAAATCTACCATGCTCAACAGTAATAGATCAACTCGGGTCTCCAGACCCCCAATAATCATAGCACATGACCGATACACACGATCCACAATAATAGTATCGCCCACCGGGGTAGACACATGAACAGGTACAGTAAGAGACTCCCGGGGCATACTCAAATGATGAGCAAAATATGAAGACACATAAGAGTAGGTGGATCCAGGATCAAATAAGATAGAGGCATCTGTGTGGCAGACTGAGATAATACCTGTGATAACAGCATCTGACGCGAGAGCATCTGCCCGGTCTGGAATAGCATAAAACCGAGCCGAACCACCGCCCGCTCGACCTTCCCCTCTGGGGCGACCTCTAGCTGCCTGACCCTCACCCCTAGCTAACTGAGTGGGTGCTGAAGTAGATGGAGTAGAAGAGGAGGGCTGATCCCTCTGCTGAGACCGACCGCTGCGAAGCCGAGGGCAGTGTCTCTTCATGTAACCAAACTCTCCGTACTCGTAGCAACTACCCGGCGCTGGGTAAGGGGACCTACGGGAACCCATCGCACCAGAGTGACTAGCTGATGTACCCTGCGCAGAAGAACCCTGAGCTGAGTGGGCATATGATGGGCTCTGAGCTTGGAGGGCACTAAGTGAAGACTGGCCCTGCTGATAACCCTGATGACCACGGCCTGAAGATGGCCCACGGTACTCTGTACGAGCTGACTGATGAGGCCTGTAAGAATGACCTCTACCGTGCTGAGACTGGCCCCTAGACGGAGCACCACTGTGACTAGCTGACCCACGAGGCCTCTTAGCCTCCCGTTCCTCTCTCTCCAGACGGCGATCCGTCTCAATATCACGAGCAACATCCACTGCATCCTCAAAGGTCTGACTCTGAATCCTCTCTTGAGCCATCAGAATACGAATGAGATAATTAAGTCCATCCACGAACCTCCTAATCCTTTCCCGATCAGTCGGGACCATCCACAGAGCATAACAAGCCAACTCCGTAAACCTCACCTCATACTGAGATACGGTCATATCTCCCTAACAAAGATACTCAAACTGCCTGCGCCTCTCCTCTCTCAGAGACCGCGGTACCCACTTCTACAGAAAGAGAGTGGAGAAATCCTGCCATGACAAAGGTGCTGCGCCCGCCGGCCTACGTCGCACATATGCCTCCCACCAAGTGAAGGCTGCACCAAAGAACTGAAAAGTAGTAAAGGACACACCGCTAGTCTCTAAGATACCTGCTGTCCGCAGCATACGTCGACACTTGTCGAGAAAACCTTGGGCATCCTTGCCCTGAGCACCACTGAAAGTAGGAGGTGCAAGTCTGCTGAATCTCTCAAGACGACGATGCTCATCGTCTGGCATAACTGGACCAATATTATCCTGAACCGATGCAACCGGCTGAACTAGAGCAACCTGCTGTACTGGTGGTGCTTCTGGTGTCTGTAATCCCTGCACTACCGGCTCAGGTGTGCGAGCAGTGGGGGTCTGATTACCTCCCCCAACCTGTGAAGTAGCCGCCGCAGTAGTGGTTGTAACTGCCTGAGCTAGGCCAGTGCAAACCAATAAAATCTGGGCCGGGGCCTCCTAAAGACCCGGAATAACAATAGGCACTGTCGGTGCCTGAGCAGGTGCTGCTGGAGCATCAACAACTGGAGGCTGGTCCTGAATAGGGGCAACTGGTGGGTCAACTGGTACTACCCTTACTGCCCTACCTTGACCACGACCACGGCCGCGTCCATGGCCCCTAGCAGGTGGTAATGGTGGTCGTCCATCCTGATCGTTAGCGCATGTTCTAGCCATCTACGAGTGAATATAATAACAGAATTTAGTTTTCGGACCAACAAGTCGCACGACAAGAATTCCAAGAATATGAAATTTTTCCTAAAGGTTCTGCGGCCTCTCAAGAATAAATACAGACGTCTTTGTACCGATCCGCGAGACTCTACTAAACTAGCTCATGACTCGTGAGACCTAGTAACCTAGGCTCTGATACCAACTTGTCACGACCCCAAATCCCAACTCGGTCGTGATGGTGCCTCTCGTAGGGACAAGGCTAGCCGACAACAACACGTTACATCCTTTTATAATTACTTAGCAGGAATAAGTCTAATTCACGGATAATATGATTACAAGTACGAAGTAAACATGGTAGATTAATGAAAACCATCCCGACTCAGCCTGAAATCGGGGTGTCACAAGTCTGGATTTATTACAAATAACAAAAGATAAAGGATAAATGGGGTTGCGGACGTCAACAACTACTTTGTTACTCCTAGTCACCGCCTGGTCTGGAAAGAATCAGCGCTCAGGAGCGAACTCAGATCTGCCTGTATCTGCACACATGGTGCAGGGAGTAATGTGAGTACTCCGACCCAGTAAGTAATAATAATAAATACAGTCTGAAAGTAAGAAAACACAATAAGTACACAAAGTAAGCTAAAAATCCAAATATACAGCAAGGTGTGGACTGAGCAGCTGAACAACAGTATAGAAACAATATAGGAATACAATGCAATGCGTATGATGGTACATTCCAGTACCCACTGTGGCGTGCAGCCCGAGCCATCCATATTTATTTATCGTCGACGGTGCTCACTGGGGTGTGTACAGACTCCGGAGGGGCTCCTACAGCCCAAGCGCAATATATTGGTCAGTCATTGTTACCTGACTAGTCAGCCATTGTTACCTGACCAATTTATATCACACAGTGCCATTGTTACCACTGTTCCAAGTATCTATTACAGTGTCATTGTTACCACTGTTTCAAGTATATATATTACAGTGTCATTGTTGCCTCTATTTCAAGTATAATATACAGTGTCGTTGTTACCACTGTTTCAAGTCGCTTTATAATCAGTCCAGAAAATAATATAGTAAGCCCCTTGGGCATTTACAAAGTAGAATTTCCAACCCGAAATACATTTAAAATTGTCATTTAAGCTTTCAACGCTTAGAATTGTGGCTGAGTTTGCAAACAGCATTTATAACCTTGGACTGAAGTTAGATAATATGTAAATCATGCTACGTATTAATATTAATCCCAGAAGGATTTTACAAGTCGGTGCAAGGCCCCAAACATGGCATCAAGCCCAGTAAGATCAATAAATCATGTGTATCAATCGCCGGTATAGTATAAACATCACACGGGATAGTTCAAGTCATAATCCCCAATAATATCCAACCCCGCACTCGTCGTAGAATGCGTGTCACGCCTCAATATAGCATTACAATGTGAAAGTCCGGGGTTTCAAACCCTTAGAGCAGCATTTACATATATTACTCACCTTAAACCGGTCGCGGGATTAGTCCGCTATGCCTTTTCCTCTTGAATTAACCTCTTCGCGCGTCGAATCTGCTCAAAACCATAAGGAATATGTTACAATGTGCTAATGGGACATAACCCAATCAAAAGAACTCGAAAAATACTCAAAAATACGAAATTGGCAAAACCCGAGCCCCGGGCCCACGTCTCGAAAAATTCTAAAATATATATTTCCGGAATCCTCGTCTCGCCACGAGTCCGTATATACCAAGAACTCCCAATTCGGACCACGAATGTCCCCTCAAATCCTAAATTTATAGTTTTTGCTCCAAGCCCTAATTTCTTAGAATTTTGCTATGTTTTTATGAATTCCGTGAATGATTCTTCAATAAAAACATATATTTAACTCATAAAACTTACCTCCAACGATTCCCAGTCGAAACCCCTTCAATTCCCGTCCAAAAGCTCTCAAGTTGCTCAAAAAATGGAGGAAAATGACCCAAAAATCGCGGATATACTGCCCAGATATTTTTCGGAATCACTGTTCACGCGGGGGAACTGTTCACGCGTGTGGTCACTTTTCACCCCGCGCGGTTACTGTTCACGTTGCAGAAAAATACAGCAGCAATTAAAGAAATTGCAGCAGTTTTTGTTTCACAAAAATGGCTCTAAATCCGTCATACGAACTTGGAATTTGACGATTCTTGTTCCTATGAGTGACAAATAATAATACGAACACAGCCCTTCAATCGAAACTCGATTCGGACCTCATTTACTCAGTTCAATACCCATTTAGCTCATTAAATAATTAGCTCACATTTCGCGAGCCCAGTCGCAACTTGATAAAATTAAACCAAAATTTCCAGATTAGTCCTATAATTCATTATTTAAATTCTGGAAGCCTCGAAATCAAATTTCGATCTCTGGAACTAAAAATGGACCTTTGGATCATTACATGTTTATGCTCAAAACAACAAAAATCTTCCAAAAATGACCCGTTGGGCATCCGAAACACACCCGAGGTCCCCGGGACCTTAACCAAAAGTACAGACATGTTTTAATACCTCATTCAAACTTGCTCGAACCATAAAAACACTATCATTAACATCAAAATCATCAAATCAAAGCTCAAGTTTATCTAAAACTTTCAAAATTCTCATTCTATCAAAAACCCGACTAAACGACGTCCGAATGACCTGAAAATTTACGGACATATCCAAAATCACCTAACAAAGCTACTGCAACTCTCGGAATTCCATTCCGACCTCCGGATCAAAATCTCGCCTATCAACCGGAATCCGCGAAAATTCAACCTTCGCCAATTCAAGCCTATTTCTACACCGGACCTCCAAATTCAATTCCGATCGTACTCCTAAGTCACATTTCATCCCTCAAAGCTAACCGAACCACTGGAATTCAATTCCCAGCCCTCTAACTCACAGGTCAACATCTAGTTGACTTTTTCAAACTATTCCTTCATTAAAGAGATTAATTGTCTCATTTCCTACCAAAGTCGATCCGAATTGACTCAAATTCACCAAGTACACATATTGAAACATGATTAAGCATATAACGGGAAAAACGGGGTGGTAACTCACGTGACGACGGGCCGGGTCGTCACACAAATAATCGATTCTAGAGGTAGGCATGAGTTAATAAGTTTTCTTAATGCATATTCCGAGTATAATAAAATTATGATGCACTCGTAAGATCAAAAAAAGACCTCATTTATTAATAATTTTGGCACATACTGCTATAATGTGATGCCTTTCGGGCTTAAGAAGGCCAAAGCCATGTACCTGAGGCTTGTTAATAAGATGCTTGAACAACAAATTTGTAAGAAAATGTAGATTTATATTGACGACATGTTGGTTAATTTTATAAATTTAGGAGATACTTTGAATCATCTCCAAGAAACATAAACATTCTAAGAAAATACAACATGAATCTCAACCCGGAGAAATGCGCCTTCAAAGTTGGTTCTAGTAAGTTCTTAGGGTTCTTGGTCTCTCAAAGAGGAATTGAAGTAAACCCGATAAAATAAAAGCTTTCGAGGAGATCCCAGGTCAATTTTCAAGTGTGAAGGTAGTACAGAGGTTGGCTAGTAGGCTGGCGCCCTAAGCAGGTTTATCTCGAGATCTTCGGAGAAATGCCATAATTTCTTTTTGCTTTTGAAAAGGAAAAATGATTTCGTGTGGACTACGGGATGCAAGCAAGCATTATAAGACCTAAAAAGGGTACTTGTCAAGCCCTCCTTTATTGTCAAAATCGAACAAAGAGGTGCGACTATTAATATATCTAGTTGCTTTGGAAGTAGCAATAGGCGTTGTTCTGGTTTGAGAGGAGGAAGGAATGCAATTTTATGTTTATTATGTTAGTAAAATTTTATTGGGAGCAGAGACATGTTATCCGTACCTTGATTAATTGACCCTAGCTCTAGTAGAATTCTCTAGAAAGTTTAGGCCTTATTTTTAATGTCATCCTATAGCCATTTTGAGGTCTTTTCCCTTGAGGAATATCCTTCATACGCCTATCGAGTCATTTGGCTCAATGGGCAGTCGAAGTTAGTGAATTCGACATTGAATACAAGCTAGAATTGCGATCAAGTCACAAATTTTGGCCGACTTCATGGCTAAATTTAGTCTAGGGATTAATGCCTTTAGCTGCTAAAGAAGTAGTGCTAGTATCAGGGACAGTATCAAGTATTTGGACCTTGTTTATGGATGAAGTTTCCAACGTAAAAGGGTCCAATCTCTGGATACGAACAAGAAACCCTAAGACTGACCATTAGAACTATGCCATTAACTAACAATGAAACTGAGTACCAGGCTTTGGTTACAGGACTTGAATTAGCTCGGGGTACTACGCTCCGAGGTAAATAAAATAAAGTGGGAGTCCCAGCTGGTAGTAAACCAAGTGTATAGAATTTTCGACATTAAGGAGGAGAGCATTCAACAATACTTGAATGAGGTTCAAGTATTGCTTTCATGGTTTAGGGAATGCTCAATTATACACATGTTGAGAGAAGAAAATGTCTAGGCTGATACATTGGCCAATTTGGGGTCGTCCATGAAAATGAAAGGAACTGATTCCAGTGCGGTAGTTCGACTACTGCATTCGACATTTGATGTGGATCGATATTGTAAAGTTAACTCAGCCAACCTAATTTGGGATTGGAGAAATGAGTTTATAGAGTATTTAAGGCATGAAAAATTGCCTAAAGATCCAAAAGCATCTTGGACACTACAGACTAAAGCAACTCGTTATTATCTTGCTGACAATCAATTGTACAAGAGATCTTCTCAAGGGCCATTGGCTCGGTATTTAGGGACATCAGAGGCTGACTATGTGATTAGGGAAGTTAATGAAGAAGTTTATGAGATCCATTCCGATGTAGACTCATTGGTTGCAAATTGATAATGGCTGGCTACTATTGGTACCGAATGGAGCAAGACACAAAGACATTTGCACAAAAGTGTGAGAAATGCCAACCTCATGCACAGTTAGTGCATCAACCGACGGAACTTTTGCATTCGGTAATATCACCATGGCCATTTATAAACTGGGGAATGGACATAGTTTGTCCCTTACCACAAGGACTTGGTCAAATACGAATTCTTTTAGTTTTCACTGACTATGTCACTAAGTGGGTTGACGCATGTTCTTACAAAAATATAGGAGAACAAGAAATGATGAATTTCATATAGGATCTCATAATATGTCGTTTAACTTATGACAATGGGTTAAAAAGTTTTTGGAGGGTTTGAAAATCAAACGGATTACATCTTCACCGTATCATACAAGTGCTAACGGAAATGAAAAGTCTACAAATAAGATAATAATTGAAAATATCAAAAAGAAGTTATAAGATGATAAAGGTAATTATCCATATGAGCTATTGGATGTGCTATGGGCATATCGAAAAATGACGAAATCGAGCACGTGTAAAATACCATTTTCACTTATGTACGGTGCGGAAGCTTTGATCCCGGTAGAGATTGGGGAACCGATCATAAGTTATTCCTGAGAAAACAAAGAAGTAAATAATGAAGCAATGGTGATTAAACTGGATTTTCTTGAAGAACATCAAAATTTGGCATATGTGAGGGCGGTGACACAAAAACAAAGAATGGAAAGATATTATAGCCGCAGAGCAAATCTTTGATATTTCAAAATCAGAGATTTAGTTTTGGGAAAGGTAACTCAAAGTCTCAAGAGGTTAATACCGAGAATCTGGGACCAATGTCGAAAGGACCTTATTGGATGTCATCTATAACTTGAAAAGGTTCGTTTCAATTAGAAAATCAAAATGGAGTTAAATTGCCAGGCAATTGGAATGTGACTCACCTCAAAAGGTATTACTGCTGAAGATCCTTTTTGATTCTGAAAGTACGTGCTGCACTATTTTTTTTCGTCCGGTTTTTGTCCTAATTAGATTTTTCTAGCAAGTTTTTTAACGAGGCAGCAATATATAGCGTACTACAAAGAAAGTTTAATCAGTGATAGCAAGATCTCCATTGTTTGAATCGTCATACTTAACATCCAAACATTAGGGGAAACTATTGTATACTAAGGCATTAAAGAGTTGTGAAGACTGAGAACTATTAGAACAAGGATCTATGTCTTATCAGGACCGCAGACTGCTTGACCAGCCCCGTAGAAATAAGTTGTACAAGTTAGCCACATGCATTTGCAACTTTATTTACTTAAGAAATAAATGTTTATGTAAATGTACTTTTAAAAATGGAAGGAATATATCAAAGTCTCTTTGGTTTTATCTTATTTCTTGTCTAAACAGGAGACATCCTTTTAAAGAGCACCGTAAACATAAGGGCCATCTCTTATAAAAACCTCATGGTCAAAGGGCAGATTCCGGAAGTGTAAATTCCCAAGATCAAAAGTTATCGGATGTAAAAGGAATTTTAGAGCTTTTTCAAGTAAGTAAAAGAGAATATTTCTTGCACAATACTTAAGCAAAACATTTCTTTCATTACTTAAAATTCTTAACTCAATAAAGAAGTTTTGGCATAATTAAAAAAAGGGAAAAAATATATACATCAGTTAGTTTTGCTGCCAGAACCCAAAGGGATAGAAGAGTCTTCGTTTTTCTTTTAGGATAAGGTTGTTCCGCTTCCAGTTCAAGGTCTTCATCCTTATCTTCTTCTCTTTCACATTGCTCTTCTATTCTCGAATATTAGGAGCAAGCGTTCGAAGAGTCAGAGGCAATAGCTGAGCAGGGAGGTTCTAGAGAGCAGTTGTCCCCAATTCACAAATTTTGGAAATGCAGTCATCCATTTTTGCAATACCTTATTTGGACTCCTCCAAAGTCTTCCACTTCATGTCATAGATGTCATAGGTTTTCTCTACGAGGATAGAATCTTTCTGGTCTTAGAGTTTCACTCAGAGTTTCTCAATGTTTGATTGGAGCTTATCATTTTTAGCTTTCACAATACTGATCCTAGAATCAAGCTCAACATTGGTTGTCATATGAAGTTGGTTCTACTCCATCACCCTTTTGATCTTTTCTTCCATTTTGGCTCTCTTCTACTTGGCGGCATTAGCCACTTCGATTTCAAGCATAAGCTTGCTTGTAAGTTGTTGATCTGCTCCATAAAATCAGACTCACGCTCGATCGCTGCACTTATGGCATCATGCAGAACTTCATGTAATTGGGCAGCTTCTTGGTTGTGGGTTGTTCTATCTTTCTTGGATTGCTTCAATCAATCCTCGAGCTTGCTCATTTAGATAACTTTTTCTTCTAAAACAAGAAGGCACGCGGTGAGTTGGTACTGTTCGACCAAAAGTTGATTTCCTTTTGTAGAAAGTTCTTCTTTATCCAAAATCAACCTTTGTAGGCCCTCAGAAGCAAGAACGTTAGCCTAGAAAGGTCAAATCTAAGGTTATTAAAGCAAAGTGTAACAAACAAAAAGGGTAGAGAAGAAGGTTAGATCGATACCTGAGTTGAATAGTACATTTTGTTATTTATCAGACATTCAGAAAAAAGAGTGTCTATTTTTCTCTAGTTCTTTTTCGTGGCGTGTCTATTTTTCTCTAGTTCTTTTTCGTGGCCAGCGACTTCAGATAGTTGACAACCTCCAATAGCCTTGAAAGTATGTTTCACTCATTCTATTTTCCACTATGGTTTTTAGTGCGTGTCGAGTAAGTATTTATTAAATTTCAATGGTCGGGTAACCGTGGGGAAGAAATATATTCTATCTGTTCGGATGGGGCCTGTGGAGTGGGGGAAGTTAGTATAGAAGGAGATGCAATAGTAGATGGCTCAGAAGTTGATGGTGGAGGAGCGTTGGGGGTAGAACTTCTTTGACCGAAAGCAACAATAGGGATTCAAAAATGAGATGCAGCATTTTCAGCCAATCCCATTTCTGTGAGGAATACTTGAACTTTTTTCGGCTGTGGAGTTTGAAGCACACCCAACTGAGCATTCGGTTAAGATGATGAAGATCGTTTTCTTTCATAAAGGAGAGCCGCGTAATCATCGGTTCCTTCATCATAAAGGAACACTCTGGCGAGTCCGATTGGTGTTTCTTTTAAATTCTTCACTCGAGTCCCAACTGAGGAGGTACGTTTTCTCGTTGGTTTCTTGTCTTTGGGCTAGGGAATCCAGGAGGAGGCGCCTTCACTGGAAGAGAGAGTGGATTCACGAGCTCTTCTCCGGTTAAGGACATTTTTCAATGCCCGTTGGACTTCCTCTAGGTCATCGAGAAACTGAATGGCGTGACAGATAACAGATCCTCTCAGAAGTCTTGTGTTGTAAAAATAGAGTTAACAAATTGATTGTGATTCATGCGAAAAGATGAAAGAACGAAGTAGGAACCTTTACTTACCATAATTTTTGACTTTCCACTTAATTTTGGGAGCCTTTTCTTTGCACCTTCAAGATTTTGGTGTAGAAATATCTAAAAAATTTTATACCTATTGGGCCAGGTTTTGAACCTGTGGTGGTTCCCACTGAGTAGCTGGAATAAGGAAAATACAAAGGTAATGAAGGAGGAAAGTCTTTTTAAACAAAAAAGATAAAAAAGATATCCGAAGACTTACGAAAAAGGTTCTACGATTCATGAATAATAGGTGTTATTATGGGGAGAATATCCCTAGCGATGAAAATGAACCATTCCATCCAGCCATGATCGTTGTCATCATCAACACTGGTAAGGAGGGCATGGTGACCACGTTTGCTGAGCTTTAGCACACCCCCATGGAAGATCTTTGGAGAGTAGAGCTTGATTATGTATGCGAGAGTTAGGATTTTCCCAGTCTCGGAGCATAATTTTTGGAAGCAAGCCACCATACGCCATACTGACAGGCCTATTTAAGCCAAACATATTTGGTAATGATGGCAGAATTGTAAAATTATTGGGTAGATTCCTTGACCCAATCCCAAATTGAATGGGTATGTATAAACATACATGAACCCTAATTCGGAGAAGGTGGCCCTTTCCATCTCACTAGGGGCGATGATTTCAATATTATCCAATTCGCAATCTTCCTTCACAATGAGAAAATTGGAAAGACGAATAAAAGTCAAATAAGAAACTGCAAGGGAGTGAGAGAAGCCAATTGAAGAGCATGTGGCAAAGCAACCACAACAGGTGCAGATTAACATCCCATTGGTGGACATATTGCAAGAAGTGCCAAAGTATGCAAAGTACATCAAGGAAATTATGGAAAACAAGCGCAATCTTACTAAGTTTGAGACTGTAGAACACATTGAGGAGTGTATTTCCAAAATTCAAAATAAGTTGCCTCCTAAATTGAAGGACCCGAAATGCATCACAATTCAACTTTCTATTGGGAAACATGTGGTTGGGTGAGAATTGTGTGATCTTAGCGCAAGCATAAACCTGATGTCATTGCTTGTGTTTCTATAGATAGGGCTGGCAGATCCTCGATCGATTATGGTGGTAATATAATTGGCGAATAGATTTTTCGCAAGCTACAATGGGGCCATTGAAGATGTGTGGGTCCAAGTGGGCACATTCATATTCCCAGCCAATTTTGTCATCCTTGATTGCGAGCCAAATCAGGAAGTCCCATTTATTTTGGGATGACCATTTCTAGCCACGGGTCGCATAATTATTGATGTAAGTGAAGGACAAATGACAACGAGAGTGGGTGACAAGGTGGAGGTCTTCAATGTATCCCGAGCGCCTAAATTGTCGACACACTATGAAGATTTGGCCATGATCACAATTGTGGACGATAAATTGGTAGGAACAACACCATTCCTAGTGTCTAAGAATCGTCTGGGAAGAGCTTTAATTGACGAAGAAGAAGAGGATGATGAGATGCTGGAAGAAATTGTACAAGTTTTGAACATGATATGTCAGTATGTCAATGGGTTGAAGATATTTGAGAAAATCGACAGGCCTTTGACATTGACACCACCTAAGCCATCTATTGAGGATGCTCCAAAATTGAAGATCTAGACTTTATCTTCTCATATGCGACACGCTTACTTAGGTGCTTCGAAATCCTTACCTTTGATTATCTCATATTCATTACCATATGTGCAAGAGGACAAGTTGTTGCAGGTTTTGAGGAAACATAAAGGGCCATTAGTGGGACTATTATCAAGGGAATTATTCCATTATTTTGCATGCATAAAATATTCCTGGATGATGGATACACACTTAGTGTGGAGCAGCAGGGAGGATTAATTCCTATTATGAATGAGTAGTAAGGAAGGAGATTATCAAGTGGATGGACGCTGGGATCATATTTCCTATTTCTGATAGCAATTGCGTGAGTCCTACGTAGTGCGTGCCGAAAAAGAGAGGCATGACAATTGTAGAAATGAGCAAAATGAGTTGATACCTACCATAACGGTGATGTATTGGAGGGTATGTATTGATTATAGGAAACTCAACAGGCTACGAGCAAGGACCACTTCCCTCTCCCTTTCATTGATCATATGCTGGACAGGCTAGCCGAACATGAATATTATTTCTTTCTTGATGGCCATTCCGGTAAAATCCATATAGTTATAACACCAGAGAATCAGGAAAAGACTATATTTACTTGTCCCTATGGCACCTTCGCCTTTAAAAGTATGTCATTCGGGTTATGTAATGCACTATAAATTTTTCAAAGGTGTATGATGTCCATGTTCATCGACATGGTGAAAAAATTCATGGAGGTGTTCATGGATGATTATTTAATATTTGGGTCATCCTATGATAAATGTCTAAAGAACTTGGAGTTGGTTCTAGCACTTTGTGAGGATACTAACTTGGTGCTTAATTAGGAGAAGTGTCATTGTATGATTCAAGAAGGTATTGTATAGGGTCATCGAGTGTTCACGCTAGGAATTGAGGTCGATAAGGCTAAGGTGGAGGCAGTTGAAAAACTACCAGCACCCATATCTATAAAGGGCGTCCGAAGCTTCTTTGGATATACAGGTTTTTATAGACATTTCATTAAAGATTTTTTGAAAGTTGCTAATCCTTTATGCAGGTTGCTAGAGAAAGTTACCACATTCAAGTTTTGATGATGTCTATCTAAGGCATTCCAGGAGATAAAATTGAAGTTGGTGTATGCGCCAATCATTATCGCACCTGACTGGAGTCTGCCCTTTAAGTTGATGTGTGATGCGAGTGGCGTAGAAATTGGGGATATGCTTGGATAGAGGGAGAACAAAGTTTTTATTTTATTTACTACGCCAGCAAGACCCTAGCTGATATACAACTCAATTACATCATGACAGAAAAAAAAAATTATTGGTAGCTGTAAATGCTTTTGACATGTTTCAATCATACTTAGTAGGAATGCATGTGATCCTGTACAGGAATCATGTGGCAATTAAGTATTTGATCTAAAAAAAGATGCTAAGACAAGACTAATTAGATAGTTACTTCTTCTGCAAGAATTTGACTTAGAAATCCATTAGTGGAAGGTCATAGAGAATTAGGTGGCTAACCACTTCTCAAGTCTAGAAAATCATGAGCATGTGGAAAAAGGAGGGGTGATTAAGGAGATGTTCCTAGATGAGCAATTCTTTGTAGTCACATATGATCTGCCATCATGGTATGCAGATTATATAAATTTTATAGGGAGTGAAGTACTTCCTCCAGAAATGCTACCCGGCTCAACAATAAAAATTCCTACAGTTCAGTCACCCTCGGCTAATTCAATTCAATCTTCGAAGAGATTCCTACATGATATAAACTATTTTTTTTCAGATGAGCCATTCTTGTATCAGTAATATTCTGACAAACTGATGAGGAGATGCATTTTGGAGAAGGATGTGGAGCACAATTTTGCATAATGGTGGTGATAGAACAACTGCAAAAGTTCTATAGTCAGGATTCTATTGGTTAACTATGTTTAAAGATGGTCATTCATTTGTGAAGAAGTTTGACCAGTGTTAGATAACTGGGACAATGACTAGAAAAAATGAGATGCCGCTTAGGAACATTCTTGAGGTGAAGCATTTTCGATATTTGGGAGATCGATTTTATGGGACCATACTTATTGTCTAGAGGGTACAAATAAATCTTAGTAGTATTCGATTATGTTTCTAAGTGGGTGGAGTCCATTTCCTTACCTACTAATGATGCGAAGGTGGTATCTAATTTTGTCAAAAAAAGCATTTTTACACGTTTTCAGACTCCTCAAGCTCTGGTAAGTGATGAAGGTACACATTTTTGCAATAGACTTTTGAGCAACCTTCTAGCTAAATAGGGTTTCAACCATAAAGTTGCCACCACATATCACCTTCAGACTATTGGTCAATGAGAGGTTTTAAATAGAGAAATAAAGCAAAATTTGGAGAAAATAGTCAGTGCGAATAAAAAAGAATGGGTTGCAAGGCTGGATAATAATTTATGGGTGTATAGGACTGCATATAATACACCTATTGGTACCTAACCTTACAAGTTGATCTACAAAAAACATTTCACCTTCCAGTTCAGCTAGAACGCAAGGCCTTTTAGGCCGTAAAAAATCTCAGTATGGATATGGAGTTGATATGTGAGAAGAGATTGCTCCAACTAAATGAGCTAGATGAATTAACATTAAATGCATATGAGAATGCCAAGTTATATATAAAAAAAAAAAGACCAAAAGGTGGCATGACAAGCAAATCAAGCATGCCATTTCGAGCTGGGTCAGTTAGTATTGCTATTAAATTCTAGGTTGAAGTTGTTTCTTGGAAAATAAAAGTCGAGATAGTCTGGACTTTTTGAAATAGTGCGTGTGACACCATACGAGGCTATAGAGTTAAGAGCACTAGATTCAAAAAAGAGATTCTCGATCAATGGGAAAAGAGTCAAGCATTATTGCGGTGGTGACGTGGATCATCATAAGTCCTCAATTGCCTTAAAATATGCTTAAAATTTGGTTTTGTCATGCCGTGGCACTAAATCAAGCGCTTGTTGGGAGGAAGCCCAACTTTATTAATTTATTCTAGTTGTTATTTAGTTATTATGAAAAAAATGAAAAACAAATTGTGATGAGGTAGCAGCGAAGTATCCATTGCTTCGCAAGACTGAGATCAGGAACGTTGAGGAGAAAATTTTTTGGGGGCAGCAAA
Organism: Nicotiana glauca; assembly: GCA_026770625.1. NCBI lineage: Eukaryota > Viridiplantae > Streptophyta > Magnoliopsida > Solanales > Solanaceae > Nicotiana > Nicotiana glauca. Next base: position 43,419 of record MU774166.1, read on the forward strand.
GTGTGCATCAGTTTGCGAGACCGGGAACAAAATAGAAAATAAGAAAATAAAGTGGGCAACGAAGTGCCCATGGCCTCACGATACTGGGATTGGCCCCTGATGGTAGGCTAATATCTCGTATTTTAATCGCTTATTGCATTTAATTCACTGCACTTTGATTGTGTTTGAGCTTTAATTGCTAGTGTTTTGCAGTTATTATATGTATTATGCCTTGTAGGAGTGATTTCGAGTGATTTAGATGTTATGGAGATAATTCGAGCTATTTGGAGCTTTGAAGCTTGAGTAAAATCCCAAGGAATCAAGTCGGAATCGCGTTCGGGGGTCGAGAACTATGTCTGGACTTCAAAAATCTAGAAAAAAGGAGCTATCTGAGAATTTTGCACTGCTGTGGTGCGCAGGGTGGTGTGTGGTGCGTCGTAACAGTGTGTTTTGCTGCCTAGATGAATATTTCAAGCTCTTTGTTCCCCATTAAAGCCATGTACGGTGCGTCGCCCCATGAGGCGTGCCTATGTAATTTTTCCAGAGCCAGTGTCCTATTTCATCTAGGAAAAGGTAATTTCTTATGGGCCCGACCCTACTTATTATATTGATCAGGTCCAACCCTACACCACTATAGAGTGGCAAGAGCGGTTAATGCAGCTTTTACCCGAGAAGGTCGAGATCGAATCCACTGGGAGCTAATATAATGTTTGGAGTTGGATTCCTATCTAATCTAGCAGTGTGTAGTGCTCTTGATTGCACTTCCAATCATTCTTGTTTGTTTGTTACTTCTAATTTTAATACTAATGATGCACAAAATTAAAATAAGTGTTTTAAAATGGGTGAAAAAGAACTAGGGAAGTTACTTACTCCTAGGTGAGTATCTAACGGGATATCAAACTTAGGGAAATAATGTTATGGTTGGGATCGTGATATAGCCAATGCACGAAGCTACTCACTGTATACCTCTCGATAGTTTGAGTGACTTTACCCTAATTGGCTTTCTCAAGCCTAATCGGGTGTTCAAGTTGTGCAAGCAATGTTGACTCAAGTCGGGTATTACTATGTCTAGGTTTAATCATTTAATTGGGGCTATAAACCTCTTGAATACACCCCAATTCCTTGTTGGCCTGAAATTCCTAGACTTAGTCTCTCGTTCTCAATTAGAGCCTAAGTCAAAAAGGCACAAATTAGTTTTTGCAACCACTAATTCAACATAAAAAGCATAAATGAGGACAAATATTAATCGCCCATAAACATCTAAGCCCTAAAATAAGAGACCCGTTAAATACCTAAACCAGGGTTGAACCACAACTCTAACTAATGGGTCTAGCTACTCATAATTGAAGAAGAAATCAAAAATTAAAATGAAGAATAATCCATAAATTGCAATTACAAGATAAGATTCTAAGATTAATTGCTAAACAAACTACAAAATTACTCAAAATAGGTAAAATACGACGTTCACGTGCTCACTACTGATAAAATGACCTAAAAATCTAAAAAAGAAGTATTTATACATAGCTAAATTTTTCGGACAAAAATACCACTGACAAAGGTACCGCTGATAGCGAAAATGGACTGCTGCATCGGTGAAGCTACTGTGGACTGCGGTCTTCTAGTTTTAGCTTCAATTTTGACTCTTTGAATCTCTTCTCCACAGACCGCAGTAAACGGACCGCTATCGTAGTGGAGGCACCATTTTAGCAAAAAATCACTGCCGTCAATGTTGACTTGAAAAGCCACAAATGACAACTCTCTGAATCTTGGCATATCGGACCGCAATAAAAGGACCGCCTCAACAATTGATCTTCTGCGTCCGCGATTGGTTTTTTGTTGTAGCGCTGCTCTGACTTGGCTTGGAACTTGCACAGGTTTCACTCCTTTTTGAGCTGGTTATGGCATACTTGTCTCTTTTCGATCAAACACTACAAACAAGCACAACAAGTTAGCTTTTGGGAATACTTGTACACACTTTGAATCCAAAACTCAAGCAAAAAAAAGCATAAAAGAGGCTAGAATCCCTAGTTATCAACTCCCCCAAACTTAAGCTTTTGCTTGTAACCAAGCGAACAAAGTAATTCCCACATCCTCAAGATAATATAAAGGAAAATTCAATAGTCCTAAAGTAACCTCATAAAGAATCAATTGGGACTAACAATTACCCTAAACTAAAATGCATTATCAACAATACACAACCTTTTCGCACCATGGCTATAGTGCGACACAAAAGCATCAAGAGTTGACTCAACTCATCAAGAAAACTTTTTCTGTTACATTGATTGTCGTGGAACCCAAAATATACTCCTTAACTCTCCATAAGAAAACCTCACTTTTATATTGTAGCACTCAAAATGAGGATTATGAAAAATACACTCATCTCACTAAAAGGAAGGTCACAAGTCCGGCTTTAAGTACCATAAGCTTGCCCCTTATGTGAGTCACCACTAATGTAATCTCGCCCAAGTCAAGATCATATAAGGCTTTTGTGGGAATGTAATGAAGGCTTCTGGTCCATGGTAGGATATATTGGTCTAAGAAGGTTTCATCTTCCCTTAAGTACTTTATTTGCTTCAGTTCTGCACACATTTTCTTGACTCTTTGAGTCTTTTACGTCTTCTTTAGTGGCTAGATGGACAAACTACCACTCTTTCTTGTTCATTTCACTCCTTTTTCTCATTTCCAATCTTTCCATGCCTTTCATCTTTTGATTTTATTGACTTCCTTCATTTCTTCTACATTTTTCACATTCTTTTTGAATTTTTGGCTTTTCTTTCTTTTTCTTTTTGCCTTTCCTTTTGTTCATTTTGTACCTTTTATCACTTTTATATTCCTCGTCTCTCCCCCCAAACTTATGCTTTTGCCTATTGCTAAGAAAAGATAGGGTGCCTAGAGAGGATCATTTTTGAACGGATAAAGGTGTAACATGGTTATTGAAAGAATAAGGGCTATGGCTCAATGTGGTTGACTAGGGATATTAACATTGGTAGGTTGTGGATGTTTTCAAGTCTAAATTAGGATCAAGGAGAGAATATAATCACATCTCAAGTCGGGCTTCACTTAGGATTTCATCTAGACAAACATTCAGGGCAAGTTCTAGACTCATTGGCACGGGAATTGTACTTGCAAATCTATACCTCACCACAAAAGATCTAGAATTGATAAAGAAATAGAGTCAGGGACCCACAAAAACCTTAGCTAAGATATGAGCAACACAAATGGTTCCAAGAAACCAGTCGATGATTGTAGCCAACACAAGAGTCTCAAGGTCACAACTATCACCATCATATACACACCAATTTGATTTTAACCATAATGTCAAAGGTAAATGTGTTAGGACCAAGTGAAGCTTTGCATGAGGCACCATTGCTCACTACTATTATTTACACAAAAACAAAAAGAAAAATAGAATCAAACCCTTAAGACGGTTGTCATGCCATCCATCATCGGGAAGAGTCACCCGGTTCACACAAACTCCACCTTTGGAAAGAACCGTGGTATTAAAAAAACTAAAGGCTTATTAATCACACAAAATTGCAAAATAAGAAGCTACGAACCAAAAAAAAGCTATTAAATGAAATAAGAAGCTATACTATTAAGGGACATAGCAAAAGAAGCTATAAAGTAAAATGCAGAAAGTAAACTAAATATGTACAATGAGGGTTCAGATGAATATACATAAGAGGTAATAAATATATAAATGAGAGAGTAACTTTATATACATACCAAGATCGAAAAATAACCAAAAGTAAAATAAAAGGTAAAGTTATATACATACCAAAAGTGAAAAATAAACATAAAGAAAGAAAATAGTGTCATATTCACAAATAAAATACCAAATAAAAGTAGGGTCACCCCCTCAAATAAAAGCTAGCATTTTCCTCAATGCTAACTAACCAAAAATAAGCTCAAAAAGAAAGATAGAGAGTAAAGGAAACTTCCTATAGATCCTCCGTCTGCACCGGGTCTTGTGGTAGCATGGGGTCCTGTGACTAGATGGGGTCCTGTGGCTGGGCACCTAGATCATATGTCTGCTCTGAGGCCTATGGCTGGCTAGACATACCTCCCTCTGGCTCCTCCAACTAAATCTCTACATCATAGACCCTGGGCACTATTCACCTCCTCTTAGGCTCTCACTCAATCTCCTGCTCCTGGACTTGCTCTGGATGAGCTGCTGGAGGCTGGTCATGCAATAGTAGCTCCAAAGGTAAGTGGTCAGCTGCCTTCATCTTCTCCACTTCTCCACTCAATTCCTTCACAAACTCCTTCGAGGCCCGAGTCTTCTTCAGTTTCTTTGTGTACTTGCTCAACTCCTGAAGTATTTTTCCTTGATCTGCAAGAGCATCCACTATTAGCTTTTGGTTCTCTAGGAGCTTCTTCTGGCTGTCTAGAAGCTCCTTGAGAGACTCCTCTACCGAAGCTGGCACATATGACTGTGGGAGCACTGACTGGGCTGCCACTAAACTAGATAGCATAGACAACTTAAAAGTTGCAACCTGCAACCAGTTGTTGATAATGGAGAATTGATTTGTCCATACATATAGAAATATACATATGTGTCGTACTTAGCTAATTTTGAAAGAAATTATTAATGCATTCTCATTATCTCTAATCTCGTAGGAATATAGGGGTTAGAATATATTGAATAGGTGAGTAGAAGTTGTCAAATTTCTACGAGTTATATTGTCCTTGTATATTAATAACATGGATAAATTAATAAGTCAAGTTAATTGAAGAATTCGATAGGATTGTTACATAACCATGGCCCTAGAATATTATTTCTCATCGAATGAAAATCCTCGTGATAAGTGTGCTAGTTAATTATCATTAGTAGAACTAATCCAATAAAAATTACATTGAAATTATTCTTGACTCGATAAATTAGAAATTGCTTGATTTAATTGATAATTGATCATAAGTTCTCTTGGAAATAATACTCTACTAACTCTTTATTACTTGATTGAACGTGTATACTTGCGTGTGTGATTTAGGGCAACAATAGGGTTCTAAGATAATTCAAAATAGAAGAAGAGTTTGTGAAAGTGAAAAATAAAATTGACGAGTAGGGGAAAATTTTATAAGCGTCATAATTTATGGTCATGATTACTTCGAAAACTGGCGAAAATACTTTCCGAATTACGAGGAAACAAGTGTTCAGGTTATTAAATGCGAATAGACGTACGTCCTTTCAAATGCCAGAAACTATTCAGAAACTTACCTACTAAGAAAAGAAGTTTTATCCACTTCCTGGTAACACTAAAGTATTATCACTGAAAAGTAAGGAGATTATATGTATAGGATAAAATTGGTTAATGACAGTTGGACGAATGACGAGATGACACGTGAAACTAAAGATATGTAAGATGCGACTCAGTAAATAGTTGGCATCGGATACAAGCGTGTGACCCATGTTGAGTGAGTTACAAAGGAATTGAAACCGAGAACAAATATTTGAAGGAAGACATTGATTGAGAAAGACATCATTCAATGGGTAGCCGTTACAAAAAATCTTTGTAATAATAGCTAACCGTTATCCAGTCATCAATAATATTTTTATTCTTATTTAATAGGATCTTGATTTAGGGATCTTGTCTCCCTAATAGAGCTATAAATAGAAATATTAGTATCCATTGTATGGGACGAAAAATCATTTGTACATAAAGGCTATAATTTGCTCTGATACTATTAAATCTCTCGCTTGTTTTTGTTCTTAATATTATTCATATTATTGCTTCTGGAGAAGCTTATCATACAATCAGGCTTATATTTCTTAAGTTAATATCATAATATTGATTCTATTCTTATATACTTCATATTTTTGCATCAAATTAATTCACGTGTCTATAAACCACGTTACAAATTTAACTGTATCGTTTTACAAGTAAACACGTATTATTCCTATTCCCTTTCCTCCTTCCACTCTATAAAATAATAAAAAAGATTTAAAAAAGAAGAAAAAGGGTCATGAGTGGCGACTATGTCATGGATGTCACTTAGCCTTGTCGGCTCGTCCGGCTCAATTTTTGTACCATCAATCTTCACCTGGACAGAACAGAGATACAGACTCGGTAAAACATAATAAAAGTCAGTAACGTTAACATTGACACGATAATTATCATTATTAATAAATCTCAAAGCCTAGTTTCAACTATTCATAGTTTTACGTTGGAGAATGTCACTCTTTTAGTGGCCCAATTAGAAAATCTTAAGAATTTTGAATGCAAATGAATGATTTAGTTGGAGAGATCGGACTCAGATGAATGTTATTTGTTTCATTGTCCCCACGTCACTGCATTTGGCTTCTATGTATTGAAAAATACAAAATAATTGAGCGGGGACGCATGTATGGGTTCAAATTTGGACGACCACGACCATTGATGAATATGACAAACGACGAGATCCTTGTAGCTCGACGTCCTGTGGAGGACAACAGATAAGTGAGCAGAGGCTGCATAACTTTTACAGTAGTGTAGGTCAAATAGGCGGAATTAGCAATATTCCTTCGGATATTCCCCATAATATGCCTTTTAGGGTTTAGAAGGGGTTTGTCCCTTATATATAATGGGAAAACAACCTTGTAAGGGGGGTTTTTTGCCTTTTCTATCTAATAACACTGACTTTAATATTTTCCTACGTAAACGATTGGCATCTTTAACGTTCGATCATTCATCAATGAATATTATCCACTGTATTCATCTTACATACCTTTGGTTCTAGAGATTATTATACTTAGATAAGATTTACCCCTTCATTTTCTTTATTGATTTATTCAAAAAGGTTACAATATCTTTTGAGTCAAACAATTTGGCACCGTCTGTGGAAATTTCTATAGCTGAGATTTTAGTTTCGTCTAGATCCTTGAAAGGGATAATCACCTCTTCTTAGCCTCGAAAAGAAAAACAATGGCAGGAAAAGGGGAAGCAAGATTTAACTCATAGTAGGTGTCACAAACAACCTTCTAGATTCCATCAACAAAGCCGGCAGGGAAGGTAATGAAAATGTAACGCCAAGCGTTACACCTGAGGGAGATGCCTCAACCCTCCCACCCCCACCCTCTCCCGCACGTAAGCATGACTATCTCGGTGATAGGGAAACCTCAACATCCGCACCAGGAGAATCACTACCGGCTGTGAAAAGCTATTAGAAGAGTGGTTGAAAAACACCTTGAGCAGCATACTCGACAAACCTATTCAAAGGGATACCCACATAAACTGCAATTGTCGCCGATGAGCAAGAAACTCCACGCACAGGTAACACTCATGCTGTCATTGATGCAGGTAACGATGCACTTGCAACTATCTTAAAGAAAATGGAAGAGATGGAAAGTGAGAACAAAACTCTCCGTGATCAGATGAGGGAGCATCAGGAAAGGGTCAATAAAATATCGGGCGCTCCGAAGTTAATACCAAAACATGACATAGGCCGATTCGTCGAATAACCATACAGTGAAGGGGAAGCACCCCACTCTTTTCCAAAAACCTTCAAAATGACGCTATACTTGAAAATGTATAATGGCACCATAGACCCGGAAGATCACATAATCCACTATGTCACTGCAGTAAAAGGTAACGATCTGTCGAAAGAACAAGTGCCATCGGTGCTGCTGAAAAAGTTCAGCGAAACTCTGACAGGGGAGCGTTGACATGGTGTTCACAACTACTAGCACGATCCATATCAACGCTTGAAGAAATGGCAAATAAAGTCATCATCGCTCACACGGGAGCAAAAAAGGCAGAGGCCAGGGTAACTAACATCTTCGCCGTCAGGCAGAAGACAGGCGAAGGACTTCAGAACTTCCTAGCCCGATTGAACAGGGTAAGAATGAGCCTTTTAAATTTATCATAAGGGATGGTGCTAGTAGCCTTCCAAAATAGGTTAAATAGAGACCGGTCAAAAGCAATCAAAAAGCTTGTAACGACCCGACTGGTCGTTTTGAGTACCAGCGCTCCGTTCAGCAGTCGGAAGCCATGAACATCTTCATTTTAGGTATTATGACTTGTACGTGTGGTCAGAATTTGATTTCGGGAAATTTGGAGTTGATTTAGGAAGAGAATTCTCATTTCGGAAGCTTAAAGTTGAAAGAATGAACTAGGATTGGAATTTTTAGTAAACGACCTCGGAATCGGGATCTGGAAGTCCCAGAAGGTTCGTATGATGATTTTGGACTTGGGCGTATGCCCGGATCGGGTTTTGGATAACCCGGGAGCATTTTGGCGCCTAATGTGGAAGTTAGCAATTTAGAAGAAATTTCATAAGTTTGACTTGAAGAGAATTTTAGTGCTATCAATGTCCGTTTGGAATTCCGAGACTGGGAGTAGCCCCGTATAGTGATTCTGGAGTTGGGAGTGCGATCGGAAGTGAATTCGGAGGTCCGTAGACCAATTTGAAGCCATTTGGCTAAAGATAGAAATTTGAAGGTTTTGAAGAGTTTGACCGGGGGTTTGACTTTTTGATATCGGGGTCGAAATCAAATTCTGGAAGTTGGAGTAGGTCCGTAATATCAAATATGACTTGTGTTCAAAATTTGAAGTCAATTGGACATGATTTGGTAGGTTTCGGCATCGGAAATAGAAGTTGGAAACTTCAAAGTTCATCAAGCTTGAATTGAGGTGTAATTCATGAATTTAGCATTGTTTGATATGATTTGAAGCCTCGAGCAAGTCCGTAATGTGTTTTGGGATTGGTTGGTATGATTGGTTGGGGTCCCGGGGGCCTCGGGTGGATTCCGGGTGGTTAACGGATCGAAATTTG
>MU774168.1:2779-22507 GCA_026770625.1 Nicotiana glauca
ATGCCTCCATCCCCTTCTTCCCTTTAGGATTAGGAGTCCAAATACCCCGGGACTGGTAGGTTGGGACGGGTACTAGCATGCAATATGTAAACGAGACTAATCGCGCTTAAATACCTTAACGGGGTGGGAAGCGTAGAATATGAAGATGATGACGGTGCGTTAATATCTCGTGTGAGAATGATTGCTGGGTATTGCACCAAATGATCCATATTATAGTTAAACCTAGGACCCTCTTTCTTTACTTTTCCTTTATTTAAATGTTTTCTTCAAACTAAAACTCTCTTTTACTTGTGCCATTCTTCTTTCAAAATTGTCAACTTGCTTGTATTTCTTATGTGCAAACTTTGCTCGTCTACTCCTACTCTTCTTAAAGTCACAACTAAGCAAGGCCGGGAACCACACTAGTGGATTTTGAGGGATGCCTAATACCTTCCCCTCGAGATAATCTCAAGCCCTTACCTGAACTCTGGTTTTCTCTCAAAAAATCTTCTTCTCTTCTTTTAAAGTGTCCTAATGCACTATAATCATTAGGTGGCGACTCTTCAAATCCCATAACCCGATTCCTCAAAAGGGAATACGAGTTGTTTTGTCTATAATGTCGTAAACTCGATTTCTTTCCTTTTTAAAGAAGGGGAGAAAGGGGGGGCGTCGACACTTCCGTTTTGCATCGGCTGAAATATCGCCAAACCGCATTTAAATTTTCTATCTGCTGAAATATCGCCATTTTACTCTTGCATCGGCTGAAACATCGCCTGTCTAATTTAAATTTCCGTCTGCTAGAATATCGCCATTTACGCTTTTGCATCGGTTGAAATACCACCAAATCTTGCACTTCATGGGCTTAAATATCGCCAAACTGTCCAAAGGCATCATCGTTCGGAGGCATCATCTTCATAGCCCGAGAACACCATGCCATGGCCCGAGGACCTCACTTTATATCTTGCACATCATTATTCAAAGGCATCATGGTTCGGAGGCACCATTATCATAGCCCGAGGACGTCATTTCATAGCCTGCGAATCCTTTAATTTTGCGCCTCATGGCCCAGGACATCATGGTCCAAGGACGTCATCCTAACCGTCCGAGGACAACATTCATAGTCCTACGGGAACTTGCATCATGTTTTAGTCTATGCACAATATATGCCTATATTTCTCTACACCGGCTGGCACCGGCATTCTCAGTAGGAGCGATTCCACTCCGGCTCCCGCAACTTATCAACTTTAAAACACCTTTTGCCTCCCCCGAGCATCGTATCCGTCCTTCCGAATCGCCATCGGCATGTTCCGTCAATGGTTCTGAACTACATACGGCCCGATTCCTATAAAACCAGGGATATGTAGGCAGCTCAGAAACTGGAGCTCGGTCAAGTTCATTTCAACTCACCGCTTCCGGTCAAAATTGGCCATCATATCTTTACCCGACAACTCTTTCGTTCTTCCCGAGTAAAGAGGGGCAGCTGTTGTTACCCAATTTTTCTCTATTTATTTTTATACCCAAAATGCTTTCAAAATAGCATATATAAGTACACCAAAGGTTTTTGGCATTTTAATGATTTTTAAACCAACTTATTGCCTATTTTTATACCATAAAATCCGATAATTATTCCAAAAACTATCATTTTGGTGGGCAATTTATTTTCATTCTCATATTTACATCAAAGTATAGCTAACATGATTTTTGCATATTTTTACAAATTCGTTTGGTAGTTTTTAAGACTAAATTATATATAATTGCAATACTAGCCTCTTTAAGATTTTATAGTATTTTATAATTATAAAATTGGTTTCAATATTTTTAAATTAATATTTATATGTCATTAACTGATTCAGTACCTTTAGTTTAATTTCAAAATCATTTCTATCATTTTATAAAAATAAAAGGGAAAACTGGCTATTTAAGTTTTGGCCTCATTTCATTTCAATTATAGCCCCAATTCCATTTCAATTTTAGCCTAAAATAAACCCAATTTCAAACCCAATTAAATGACCCAATTTTCATTTTTAACCCGACCCCTTGACCCAATTCCTAAACCCGTCCGGGCCTCTTTTAAATCCTGGCCATTGATCATTTTGATCAACGACCGCAATCCATTATTTCCTTTTTAAATTCACCCTTACCCCCAAAACCCTAATCATTTACCAAAGACAGCCGCCCTCATCTCCCAAATCCTCTCTATCCCTCTCCAAAACCCTAGCTTTATTCTGCCTATTTTTGTCTCATCTCCACCGGAATCCATGGCAGCCTTGGCCATGGATGGCTTATATCCACTCACCCTTGCCGTTAGACCTTGGTTGTTCGAGGTTTTGAAGGTTGACTTCGATGGTTCGCTTTTTAAATCCTCTCAGATCTGTAGTTCTATGGCCTCTCCGACCATGCTCCGGTCTATTCAAGCTCTAAAAGCATGATTCTTGACCTCTCCGACTCGAGATCGGACCTATTTCCAAGCCTTTCTCATCTATAAGGTTTTCTCCAAGAACCTAAGCTATTCGAGGTTCATTCTCTATTTGTTTGCCTAGATCTATGCTGAATCTATGCTATACTTTACATTTTAAATGATTTCCCCAAGTTTTCCTTTTAAAATCGCTTGATTTCAATTTAGGGTTTCTTTGATTTTCATGTGTTTCTTCTACTGCGGTTTTCTTACCTTATCTTCATGAGATCTTCTACTGTATTTGCATGACTGTCCTCTTATTATGATTCTCATGACCTTCCTAAACTTTGAAGTACGTGTCCTTTTCATGGTCTCTGCATTTATTTCGTTGTTATTTTTGCCTCACTTACTTGATTTCATCTCTAGATTTAACTGTTAGTGAAAGCCCTAAAATTTTGGGCTCATTCGAGTCGTTGAGGCTACTTGTTACGTGGTTTGTTTGTTTTTATTTCTGAACGTATTTCATATGAAAACCCTAGCCTTTTTGGATCTATTTGAATTCCTGAAGTGTTTTCCTCTACCGCTCGATTGAATTTCAAAGTTTTATTTTAACTTTTCTGACCTCTTTACAAGTACTTTTACCTGACCTTTACATGCTACCTGATGATTCCCTCTTCTCTGAGATAACTACCTTGTTCCTATAGTCCTCTACTCACTAATTTTGAATGCATGACACTCCTCTTTGTTTTAAAATCCTGCCTCACATGCTTAGTGTTTGTGCACTCTTTATAGGTTAAATTTCTTTCTCGAAATAACCTGTGATTGTGGACTGATTTCAAATTTCTTTGTGTAATTGTGATTGCACTCTTGAATTGATTCTTTCCTTTATTGTCTTGATTTCCCTTGTCTCTTGGACTTGTTTGAAATATTTTCCTTCCTACCCTGCTTTTTACTCAAGTTGATTGATTCCCTTACCTTGGTAATATTGATATTGGATTCTTATAGACCTTTCCTTGATTAGAGTCTGATGAACCTAGCCTCTATTACCTGCTACGCACCTGTACTATGCTTGAAATACTTCCTTATTAGTCATATTCAGCCTATGTGATTTCTTTCCTTATTTAGCACTTGCATGTTACCGTTTAGTTTTAATTCCTTAATTAAAGGAAGTCTTTGATACTGATTTGATTGACACTTGTTCCCCTAATTACTGCTGAACTGCAATCCTTGCCTTATTTTTGCATGTTTCTCACACTATATATACTCTCCTCCCTTCTCTTTGAACACACACGAACCCAGAACACCATCTGAGTTCACAATTCACTTATACTCTCCCTCTTTCTGATACTTGCATTACTGTGGATTGTTTTCTTTCTTCTGCATTCTTTGACTCTATACTGGTATGTCTCAATTGGTTTACATGCTTTAACAGCAATGTGTAATTCTGCCCATTTGTTTTCCCTTTTCTTTATGGTTTAGTATTTAAATAATGTGTACAATTGTTTGTTTGTTGTGAATTTGATACCTTATGAATTCCCTTACCCCTTACCCCTTTGCATGTGAGTTATTGTTCAGAGCATAGAAGCACTCCAATATTGTTGTCTATGATCCTGAATTGGGTTCTTTTAATCCCTAACTCAACCAATTCCCATTCCCTTTCCCCTTTTATGTGCTTGAGACCTGGACTAGGGTCTGATAGTGTCCTAATCACTATCCAGATCTATGTCTAACCTTCAAAAGGTCTGCTGCTAACATGTTCAACTAAACAAGTGGTCAGAGGTGTGCCAGCTTACTTTATGGCTAGGTATGATCACCACCTGTCATGGCCCCCTAATTCCCTTTCACTTTGCACTTATTCCTAGCTATAAGTTCTGCCCCTCACTTGCAAGCCATGCTTTGGGACCCCTGAGCTCCCTCTGAACTTGGATGCCTGAGAGCTGGCTTTTCCACACTGCACTGTTCCTAATTCTAGTGGTATCTGGGGTGTAAGCAATGCCGAGGATCCCTGAGATTCCTTGGAACTTTGAAACACCCTGGATAATGAGAAGGCTTTGGAAGTTTGGATCCCGAAGTTGGTTAAACACATATTATTGGACATTAGGATTGAATTAGGCTGCTCGGATCTAGCTGTTGGCTTTGATGTATTTTTATAGCTATTTTCTGGTCTGTAATAATTTATATAAAAAACTCGGGGAATATAGTAAAAGGGTATGGGAGGGGTTTTACTTTCTTTTATAAATAAGGGTAAATATCATGCTTTAGGATTCTCTTTTTCTAGAAATCCTGCCTATAGGTTTGTTTAACATCTCTGATTTAATCACATAGATACCATGCCTATAGGGTTTAACGTTTAGTTATGCTGCAAGTCACCTAGAAATCCTGCCTATAGGGTTTAATGTTTAACTATACTGCAAATCATATAGAAAGCATGCATATAGGATTTAACGCTCATATTCTGTAATTAATGCATGTAGAGATCCTGCCTATAGGAATTCTAAGCTTTTCTAAAAATTCATCTATAGATATCATATCTATAGGGAATTCATATTCATTAGGCAAACTATAGGATTAATTAAAAACAGTCATCTCTTCATAAATTCTTTAATAGGTTTTGCAAAAATCAAATGTAGATATCATGCCTATAGGATTTCGCATCAAATTCGTCTGATAATAATCTGTTAACTGGTCCTTAACGCCTTAATTCAGTAATGTTTTCAAAAGCCTTAATCTTTTTGATAAAACTCTCTCGAATCAGTGTACATTTGTCCTAAAAGTTGAGTTCTTCTTATCTGCATCTTTTTTGAAACGGTTTCTTTTCTAATATTCTGCCTAAGCATTTTCCAACTAAATTCTAGTCTTCCTGAACTCTTCTTTTAAAACAGTTCTATAGCTTACTCTTTTCCTCAGATAGTTCTATCTTTTCTCCGAAATTCTTTACAGTTATTTCTGTGTTTTATAACCGGACAGTCCGCCGATTTTCTTTAAAACTTATTTCTAAGCTAAGTCTGCAGTTTGTCCTTTCTTTCAAAAACTCTTCTGCATTAGCCTATCTTCTGAAATCAGTACTTTCCTAAATAACTCGCGTTGAATACCTTAATACCTGACAACTGCATCTGAGTTGCCTAATGCAAACTTTCTGCCTAAAACACATGTGTTGAACCAGTCCGTTCGCTGCTTAAATTTAATCTAAGACCAAACCAGTATTTGTTAAGGCATGCTAAACTAAATGATTGTTTGATTTCTGGGCTTAATTTGAGCCTTGTATGATTGTTTGTTCTCCCCTCTAACTTGCTTCTTGTTTTGAATGTTGAGTAGAATTTTATCCTTTAAGCTCCATAAAGGCCTCCATCCCTTTCTTTCCCTTTTAGGATAAGAAGTCCTAATACCCCCGGGACTGATAGGATTGGGACGGGTAGTAGCATGCTGTAAGTAAACGATACCGTTTCGCGCTTTAATACCTTAACGGGGTGGGAAGGGTAGACATGGAGATGATGATTACACAATAACACTATGCGTACAATCAGGTACCGGTATTTTGCGAATAATCCATGTAATGTATAAACCTAGGACCCCCTCCCTCTTTATTAGTTTGTTATTTTCAGATTTTTCAAAAGTTGCCCAAAACCTTTTTCAAACTTCCATTTTTGTTTATTTCCCTAAGTTATTTGCATCATTATTTGATCTTGCGTATCTTTTCTTAAATTGCAAAACTATTATCTTCTAAATTTTAGCATCTTTAAATTTTTTTTATTTGTAACAGTTTTTCCGTATTTTCAATGCTTGCTTGTTTACCTATTTGCTTGCATTTAAAGTCACAATTGTAGCATGGCCGGGAACCACACTAGTGGATCTTGAGGGGTGCCTAACACCTTCCCCTCGGGATAATTTCAAGCCCTTACCCAACTCTGGTTTTCATCTTTAATTCTTCTTAAAGTGTCCTAATGCACTATAATTATTAGGTGGCGACTCTCCAAAATCCAAAACCCAATTCCCAAACGGGAATAGAGTTGTCTTCCCAAATATCGCATACCCGATTCTGCGAGAAAAAAAGGGGGCGTCGACATGAGGCATGAATTGGCGAAAGATAGAATTTTGGTGATTTTAGCCGCCAATGAAAATTTTGATATCGCTGTCGGATCGAATTTTTGAAAGTTGGAGTAGGTTCTTTATATCATTTATGACTTATGTGCAAAATTTTAGATCATTAGGACATGGTTTCTTATGTTTCGACATTATTTGGTATGTATGGTTGAGGTCCTGAGGGCCTCGGGTGAGTTTCAGATTGTTAGCGAATCATTTTTGGCCTTGGTGAGATAGCTGATCTACTGCTGTATTTTTGTTCTGGTTTCGTCTTATGCATTCGTGAGAGGAGCCTCGCATTCGCGAAGAGTGTTTATGAGATGGTGAAGTTTTATTCTTCGTGCTCATGAAGGAGAGGACGCGAACTCGAAGGGTAAGGCAGTGTGTGCATCGCCAACATGTTAGTGGTGTCGCATTAGCCAAGAGGAGTGAGGCAATTGGGGACCCCAGGTCCTTGGTCTACGCATTCGCGAAGGTTTGTGTAGGTAAAGCATCACATTGGCGAAGATGTTGTCGCATTTGAGAATAGTAAAGAGGAGAGGAAGTCTGAGCTGGTCTACACTAACACGAGAGGTCGGTCGCGCTCGCGAAGAAGGAAATGTGGGTAGACAATGTTAAATTTAAAACCGAGGGTTTGAGCTCATTTTTCATATTTTGAACTAGAAATCACGGATTTGGGCAATTCTTGAAGGGATTTTCGTAAAGTTGATTGGGGTAAGTGTTTCTCACTTGGTTTTGGTTAAATCCCATGATTATATCTTTATTTTTATCATCTAATTTGTGATTTAGGGTGAAAAATTGGGGGAAAAGAGGAAGTGTTCTTGAGATGGAATTTGGAGGCTTTGAATGAGATTTTGTTGTCGGATTTGAGTAAATTTAGTATGGTTAGACTCGTGAGTCATTGGGCTTTCGGGTATTGTGACTTTTGTCAGATTTCGAGAAGTGGGCCCGGGGGCCGAGTTTGAGTCAATTTCAAATTTTGACTCTATTTTGGTAGTTTTCTTGTGGAATTGATCCTTTTAGCCTATATTGATTGTATTGTATTACCTGTGGCTAGATTCGGAACGTTTGGAGGACAATTTGAGAGGCAAAGGCATCGTAGAGTAGGATTTTCCTTGGTTTGAGGTAAGTAACGTTTCCAAACTTGATTCCGAGAGTTTGAAACCCCAAACAATGTGTTATATGATTAGTATTGAGGTGACGCACATGCCAAGTGAAAGGCGTGCGAGCGTGCGGGCATGCACCGTGAGAATGTTTACTTAGGTGATTCCATGGTATTGTTTAGTGACTCTATCATGTTGATATCTATGTTTTCGTCATGCGATAAAGTAATTGAGCAGTAAATCATGCTAGATATCATGTTTAGTCTTTACACCGATATTGTTGGGGCCATTAGTGGTCGTTTCTTGTTGTCATCTCACTATTTTAATTAATATTCTGTACTCAGTCATGTTCATTTACTTTTATATCATATCTCTATCTCAGTTATTTTGATTCATTATACCATTGTTCCAAGTTTGTTTTCATGACATGTTGAGCCCATGGGTGAGACTAGAGAGGTTGATGACTGAGTAAGGCTGAGAGCCTAGCTATGAGTGACAGTTATAGGATCAGTTGCACGCTGTAACAGTTATATTGATGATTATGATAACGTTTGGGGTGTAGGAGCCCCTCTGGAGTCTGTAACACACCCCTAATGAGCGCGAATGATATTAGTGAGGGATGGATTTTCCTGGACATGAATTTGTCCGAAGTACTTAATACATGGAGATGGATTTCTCCACAGGGTTAGATTGCCCTTTTTCTTTTGTACTGGGTGACTTATAGTCAGTGTTGTATATGTTCCGTGATGGATTTCCCTTGGTCGGATGGCCATATACAATACCGAGTGGTTGAGCACTTGAGAGTGGGAGCACGTGGTGTATTTCATACAGTTTGTGCATTGGCATCTAGAGATAGTTGAGCTGTATACCTTAAACTATTCTGATCCATATTTATTTTATTGCCTTGATCTGTCTATTTAACTTGAAAGCATACCTACATTTTTGCACATTTATTTCTATTGTATCTGTTGCAGTTGAGTTCGTCACTACCTTTCAATCCAAAATTTGGACTTGTTACTTACTGAGTTAGTGTACTCATGTTACTCCCTGCAACTCATGCGCAGATCAAGGCGACTCCGTTCATGACGGTGGTTGCTAATTGAGGATCAAAGAGTTTGGAGACTATCAAGGTAGCTGCACTGCGTTCACGGGCCTTGACTTGCCTTCTTTATCATTTGACGTATTTTTAGTTGTTTTCTTTAGATCTTTTAGTGGTTTGTATTCCGAATAGACGCTCATGTACTTAGTGATACCCTGGTTTTGGGCTAGATTGTCCCAATTTGGGATTTCTTATGTTTCAAATAGTTTTTTTAATTGTTAAATGCTTCCGTTTACGTTTTCAAACCTATTGTTGTTGTGTTGGGTTGTTAAGTTGAGGCTGGCCTAATTTCATAATAGGCGTTGTCACGACGATCAATTTTGGATCGTGACAAGTTAGTATCAGAGCATAGGTTATATAGGTCTAATGATTCATGAGCGGGTTTAGTAAAGGCTCACAGATCGGTACTGAGACATTTGTACTTATCTTCGAGAGGATATAGAACTCTTAGGAAACTTCACATTCTTGAATTATTATTGTGGGAATTTGTTGATACTGGTAACTAAACTTCTGTTATTCTATTCTTTCACAAATTGAGGATGCGTGCTACTGGGCAAGACGGACAACCACCAGAGCCACCAGTCAAGGCTGCGAGAGGTCGAAGTCGCGGTAGACGTCGTGGTAGGGGCAGAGGTGTAGCTCGCACAACAGCTAAGGCAGAACCTACAGATCTACCAGTTTCCCCAATTTAGGATTAGGTTCCAATTGTGGATACACCAGCGGGACCAGCACAGGCACCAACTATGCCCTTCGTGATCTTGGGTCTTTAGGAGACCTTAGCTCATTTTTTGACCGTATACACTACTCAGGAGGTCTATATTTCTACTGTATCAGCCACTTCCTAGGTCGGGGGAGGTACTCAGACTCCCACCGCCTGTACACTAGAGAAGTTGGTACAGGAACTTCAGACACTAGGGTCACCACCAGCCCAGCCGGTTGCACCTGCTCAGGACTACGTGGTTTCAGTCATGTCTGATGATGAGCAACATAGATTGGAGAGGTTTGGGAGGCTCCAGCCATCGACTTTCAGTGATGTAGAGGGCGAGGATGCCCAAGGTTTCTTGGACAAGTGTGAGAGAATTCTCCATACATCAAGAATTCTAGAGACCGGTAGGGTCTTGTTCAGTACTTTTCAGTTCACTGGAGCAGCCTTCACTTGGTGGGAGGCTTATAAGAGGTATAGGCGGGTGGGTTCAGCGCCACTTACATGGCATCACTTCTCCATTCTCTTGCTAGAGAAGTATGTGCCGCAGTCTCGCAGAGAGGAGCTGCACAAGCAGTTTGAGAGGTTTCATCAGGATGACATGACTGTGATGCAGTACAACAACAAACAACAACAACAACAACAACCCAGTAAAATCCCACAAGTGGGGTCTGGGGAGGGTAGTGTGTACGCAGACCTTACCCCTACCCCAAGGGGGCAGAGAGGCTGTTTCCGAAAGACCCTCGGCTCAATATAATAAAAAGACAAAAAAGACAAAACAAGAGAGTATTAGATTCACCGCGGAAATCATACGGTAAAAGGAACATAGAAAGCAGGAAATGAAAAATACAGACTAGGAGAGGATCAGGAGGTTCATTTATGGCCTCACATTTTAGTTGTGGGTGCTTATGACCATAAAGAAGGTGTCTGGTGCTACCTTTGATGAGGTTATTGACATTTATTGGGAGATAGAGTTGGTCCGCAGTTAGGAACGGGTTGAGAGGGTGGCCAAAAGGTCTCGTGGTTCAGGTAGTTTTGGTGGTGTTCCTTCTGGGGGTCATTTTCACCACAACAGAGTTTGTCCTTACAGGAATGCTCACACGACCCGCCCAGTTCATCGTGGTGCATCATCTGGCTATGTTCTTACAATTCTCAGCAGGGCCACTCATCTCTCAGTGCTCTTCCAGCTCAGAGTTCATCTCATGCACCATCAACTCAGGGTTCATCTATGTTGGGGCCTTCTAGCGGGTATCTCGGTGCTTGGGTCTCCCTTCAGTCCGTAGTGGCCGGTAGAGGTTGCTTTGAGTGTGGAGATTTGGGTCATATCAAGAGGTACTATCCCCACCTTACGGGAGGTTCATCTCATCAGAAAAGTCAGCCTTTGACTTCAGCACCTGTTACTTCACCACCCACCCACCTAGCACGGGATGGAGGTCAGTTAGCTAGGGTTCGCCCTAGAGGGGGAGGCCAATCAAGTGGCGGTCAGACCCATTGCTATGCACTCCCTGCTAGACCATATGCTATGCTTCAAACACAATGATTACAGATATAATACACGTATGTCATCGAGATGCTTCTATATTATTTGACCCTGGTTCCACCTATTCATATGTGTCATCATAGTTTGCTCATTATCTGGGCATGCACCATAAGTCTCTAGTTTTATCTTCTCATGTATCTATGCTAGTTGGCGATACTATTAGTGTAGACCGTGTATACCGGTCGTGTGTAGTGACTATTGGGGGATTAGATACTAGAGTTGATTTGTTGTTGCTTAGTATGGTTGACTTTGATGTGATATTGGGCATGGATTGGTTGTCTCCATGTCACATTATTCTGGACTGTCGCGCTAAGACGGTGATGTTGGCTATGCCGGGGTTGCCACAGATTGAGTGGCGAGGTTCATTGGATTATGTTCCCAGTAGAGTGATTTCATTCTTGAAGGCCTAGCGGTTGGTTGGGAAGGTTTGTCTTTCTTATTTTGCCTTTGTGAGGGATATCAGCACAATGACTCCTACTATTGATTCAGTTCCGCTGGTGCGAGATTTTCTGGATGTGTTTCCTGTAGACCTGCCAGGCATGCTGCCAGACAGGTATATTGACTTCAGCATTGATTTGGTGTCGGGCACTTATCCTATTTTTATTCCACAGATCGTATGGCACCGACAATTAAATAAATTGAAGGAGCAACTTCAGGAACTCTTGATAAAGGGTTTATTCGGCCTAGTGTTTCAACTTGGGGTGTACCAGTTCTATTTGTGAAGAAGAATAATGGCACTATGAGAATGTGTATTGATTACAGAAAATTGAACAAAGTCACAATCAAGAACAAGTATCATTTGCCTCGTATTGATGATTTATTTGACCAACTTTAGGGAGCGAGTGTGTTCTCGAAGATTGATGTCAGGTCAGGGTATCTCCAGTTGAAGATTAAGGACTCAAACATTCTTAAGACAACTTTCAAGACCTAATATGGTCATTATGACTTCATTGTGATGTCTTTTGGGCTGACCAATGCCCCAACAACGTTCATGCATTTGATGAAAAATATGTTTAGGCCTTATCTCAACTCGTTTGTTATTGTATTCATTGATGATATTCTGGTGTACCCTCGTAGCCAGGAGGAGCATGCCGAGCATTTGAGGGTTGTAATGCAGCGGTTGAGGGAGGAGAAGCTTTATGCCAACTTCTTCAAGTGTGAGTTTTGGCTCAGTTCAGTAGCGTTCTTGGGATACGTGGTATCCATTGAGGGTATTCAGTTTGATCTGAAGAAGATAGAGGCGGTTCAGAGTTGGCCCAGACCGTCCTCAGCCACAGAGATTCAAAGCTTTCTTCGTTGGCTGGTTATTACCATCGATTCATTTAGGGTTTCTCGTCTATTCCATCACCCTTGACAAATTGATGCAAAAGGGTGCTCCTTTCAGGTGATCGGATGAGTGTGAGGCAAGCTTTTAGAAGCTCAAGACTGCCTTGACCACAACTCTAGTGTTAGTTTCGCCATCAGTTTTTGGTTCTTACACCGTATATTGTGATATTTCT
This sequence comes from Nicotiana glauca, assembly GCA_026770625.1. Taxonomy (NCBI): domain Eukaryota; kingdom Viridiplantae; phylum Streptophyta; class Magnoliopsida; order Solanales; family Solanaceae; genus Nicotiana; species Nicotiana glauca. The sequence goes on from MU774168.1 coordinate 15,178, forward strand.
TGGATCGGCATTGGGTGTCGTTTAATACAGGAGGGTAGAGTGATTGCTTATGCTTCGCGTCAGTTGAATCTCCAAGAGAAGACCATGTTCATGATTTGGAGATTGAAGATTTGGAGGCACTATCTCTATGCTGTGTCTTATGAGGTGTTTACTGATCATCGTAGCCTCCATCACTTATTCAAGCAAAAGGATCTCAATTTGAGGCAACGTAGATGGTTGGAGCTGCTAAAGGACTATGATATCACCATTTTATACCATCCGAGAAAGGCTAATGTGGTAACATATGCCTTGAGTAGAAAGACAGTGAGTATGGGTAGTCTTGCATTCCTTCCTGTTGGTGATAGACCCCTTGCAGTTAATGTTTAGGCTTTGTCCAACTAGTTCATGATATTGGATGTTTCGGAGCCTAGTCTGATCTGCATTTGCTTGTCCCCAAGGACAGGGTTCAGCACGGTGATGCCAGAGATTTTACTATTGGTAATGATAGGGTATTGAGGATGCAGAGCCGGATATGTGTGAATATGGTTGGGCTACGAGAGTTGATTCTTGAGGAGGCCTCCATCTTGCGATATTCCATCCATCTAGATGCCATGAAGATGTATCAGGATTTGAGACAACATTATTGGTAGAGGATGATGAAGAAAGACATAGTTGTGTTTGTAGTTCGGTGTCTCAATTGTCAGTAGGTGAAATATGAGCATTAGAGACCGGGTGAATTACTTCAGAAGATAGAGATTCTAGAGTGGAAGTGAGAGCAGACACCATGGATTTCGTAGTTGGGCTTTCATGGACTTCGAAGAAGTTCGATGCTATTTGGGTAATTATGGATCGTCTGACCATGTTCGTGCACTTCATTCCTGTACCACCTATTCTTCAGACCGGTTAGCTGATATTTACATCGGTGATATTGTTCGCCTGCATGTGTTTTGATTCTATCATTTTAGATAGAGGCATACAGTTTACATTGCAGCTTTGTAGGGACGTGCAGCGAGAGTTGGGCACTCAGGTTGAGATAAGCACTCAGGTTGAGTTGAGCACAACATTTTACCCTCAAATGGACAGACAATTCGAGCGCACTATTCAGATATTGGAGGACATGCTACGTGCCTGTGTCATTGATTTTGGGGTTTTATGGGACCAATTTTTGCTACTCGTAGAGTTTGCTTACAACAACAGTTACCAGTCAAGTATACATATGGCTCCGTATGAGGCATTATATGGGAGGCGGTGTAGATCTCCAGTGGATTGGTTTGATCCGGGTGAACGGACTTGGTTCAGGATGCATTGGACAAGGTGAAATTGATTCAGGAGCGACTTCACACGGCGCAGTGGAGATAGAAGAGTTATGCGGACAGAAAGGTCTGTGATGTGCATTACATGGTTGGGGAGAAGTTCTTGCTGAAGGTTTTACCCATGAAGGGTGTTATGAGATTTGGGAAGAAATGCAAGTTGAGCCCTCGATTTATTGGGTTGTTTGAGGTGCTTCAGAAGATTGGGGAGGTGGCTTATGAGCTTTCTTTACCACCTAATTTATCAAGTGTACATCCAGTATTTCATGTTTCTATGCTTCGGAAATATATCAGTGATCCCTCTCATGTTTTTGATTTCAGCACAGTTCAGTTGGATAGTGATTTGACTTATGGTGTGGAGCCGGTGGCTATTTTGGGGCATAAGATTCGAAAGTTGAGGTCGAGAATATAGCTTCGGTAAATGTGCAGTGGAGAGGTCAGCCTGCAGAGGAGGCTACTTGGGAGACCGAGCGGGAGATGCATATCAGAAACCCATACCTATTTAAGGCTCCAGGTATGTTTCTAGACCCGTTCGAGGACGAATATTTGTTTAATAGAGGGAAGATGTAATGACCCGGTCGGTCGTTTTGAGAGTTATAGCCTCGTTCCCCTATTTCTTACTTCTTTTGTCTTCTTCAGCTATGTTATATATACCAGGTTAGTTGGTTCAGTCCGGCGTGGTGTCGGAGAGAATTGAGACACATAGTCTCTTAATTGAAAGCTTAAGTTGGAAAAGTTAACTGGATGTTGACTTATATGTAAATAACCTCGGATTTGAACTTTGACGGTTTCGTTAGCTTCATTAGGTATTTTGGACTTAGGAGCGCATTCGGAATGTGATTTGGAGATCCGTGATAGAATTAGGCTTGAATTGGCGTAAGTTAGAATTTTAGAAATTCTGGTCGGTAGTGGATTTTTTGACATTGGGGTCGGATTGAATTTTCAAAAGTTTGAGTAGGTTCGTGGTGTCATTTCTGACTTGTGTGCAAAATTTGAGGTCATTCGGACGTGATTTGGTAGGTTTCAGCATCTTTTGTGGAATTTAGAAGTTTAGAAGTTCTTTAGGCTTGAATCCTGGTGTATTTTGTTATTTTGATATTGTTTTGAGTGATTCGAAGTTTTGATTAAGTTCGTATGATGTTATGGGACGTGTTGATATGTTTAGTTGAGGTCTAGAGGGTCTCGGGTGAGTTTCGGATGGTTAGCGGATCATTTTTTGCCTTAATGAGATAGTTGATCTGCTGCTGTATTTTGGTTCTGGTTTCCTCTTTCACGTTCGCAAAAGGGGCCTTGCATTCGCAAAGAGTGTTTCTGAGATGGTGAAGTTTTATTCTTCACGTTCACAAATAAGAGGACACGAACGTGAAAGGTAGAGCAGTATGTGCGAAGGGTAGGGCAATGTGTGCATCGCGAACGCATTAGTAGTATTGTGTTTGCGAATAGGAGTGAAGCAGTTGGGGACCCTAGGTCCTTGATCTACGCGTTCACGAGATGAGGGTCGCGTTTGTGAAGGTTTGAGCAGGTAGAGCATTGCGTTCGTGAAGCTGTGTCTCGTTCGCGAAGAGTAAAGGGGAAAGGTAGCCTGAGTTGGTCTATGCGAACATGAGAGGTCGGTCACGTTCTCAAAGAAGGAAATGTGGGTAGATAGTGTTAAATTCAAAATCGAGAGTTTGAGCTCATTTTTCATAATTTGAGCTAGAGATCACAGATTTGGGCGATTCTTGAAGGGATGTTCGTGAAGTTGATTGGGGAATATGTTTCTCACTTGATTTTGGTTAAATCACATGATTATATCTTTAATTTTATCATCTAAGTTGTGATTTGGGGTGAAAAGGGGGAAAAAGAGAAAGTGTTCTTGAGATGGAATTTTGAGGTTTTGATGAGATTTTTTTGTCGGATTTGAGTAAATTTGGTATGGATAGACTCGTGAGTGAATGGGCTTTCGATTTTTATGACTTTTGTCAGATTTTGAGATGTGGTCCTGGGGGCTGGGTTTGTTGATTTCGGATTTTGACTCTATTTTGGTAGTTTTCTTGTGGAATTGATCCCTTTAGCCTATATTGATTGTATTGTATTACTTGTGGTTAGATTCAGAATGTCTGGAGGCCGATATGAAAGGCAAAGGCATCGCGGAGTAGGATTTTGCTTGGTCTGAGGTAAGTAACACTTCCAAACTTGGTTCTGAGGGTTCGAAACCCCAAACTATGTGTTATGTGATTAGTATTGAGGTGACGCACATGCCAAGTGACGGGCGTGCCGGCATGCACCGTGATAATTGTGACCATGGTGATTCCATGGCACCGTTTAGTGACTCTATCTTGTTGTGATGATAGGCTATAATTACGTATTTTAGTCGATTATTACACTCTAATTTACTGCACTTTAGTTGAGTTTGCGCTTTAATCGCTAATGTTTTGCACTAACTATGTGTTTTATGCCTTGTAGGAGTCATTCCGAGCTATATAGATGTTATGGAATGAATTAAAGTGATTTGGAGCTTTGAAGTCTGAGTAAAAGCCTAAGGAATTAAGCCGGGATCGTATTCAGGGATCAATGGATAATAAAATAATAAAACGAAGACTCGAGTAGGCATATTGCATACTGTCAAGTAAAATGCACATACATTTTTGCTCAGAATTCCATTTAGGCTCCACAATATTTGGTTGGAATGATAACTCAAAGGGATACAACTTTCATGTTTTATGTTTTTCCAAACTTCAAACGAAACAGGGTGTAACCGCAGTAGGACCGCGGCAGAACACTGCTGCAGATTCTGAAGGCCACTCTGGCCGCGGTCCTGGCGTAACCGCGGTAGGACCGCTACAGGAAGCATAAATTTCACGGATCAAAGTGCAAAATACGGGATTTTAAGCCCTAAATCCTATATTAAATGGAGGAAGCCGGCCAAAAGAAGGGAGAGCACTACTTTAGGGTTAGACAACACCTATGGAGGCAAGAACACGCGAGGAGCAAGGCGGGGAATTCTTCTACGAGTTTTTCCTTCCTCTTCCTATTTTTCATTGTTGGTTATAACTTTTAGTATTATAGTTTTACATACCATTATAAATAGCTAATTTTTTAGATAGAGTTTTGATAGAACCTTTTGTAGGATAAATTCTTGTTATGTTTTTATATAATTGAGTCATAGCTTTTCTCTATTTGTTCAACTGCATTTATATTGTGGTTGGTTAAAGAGCTCTCAATTAGCTGTGCCTATTTAGTATGCATAACTCGGGAGAGAGAACATATTTAGGTAATTGTTAAACAACACCACTCCCAAAGTACATGAAGGATCAATAACCGAGGGTTTAAAGGCGGGATTAGGGATAACGAAGCCTTGGGTGCGATCTGAAGTGAGCTGTACTAAAAGCCAGCTAGTGTAGCTCGGGAGAGTGCGTCTAGTAAATTGTCGTAATTACTCGGGAGAGATTTACGGTAATAAGAGTACTCATGATCGGTAGAGAATACTGAGGCGAAATTATAGAAGACATAGCGGGAAGGATTTCGACAATAGGGGAAGTCATAACTCTAGACCTCCTTAATCTTTTCTCTAACCCTTAGTAGCGTTAGTGGTAAATTTAATATTTTGATTCGTTAGTTAATTAGTTAAACACAAGAATCTAAATATCTATAAGTTAGGAATTGTTCAAGCTTGTCTTCTTGGTTATAGTGAACAGCTGTAGCTAAACCTTAGTTCTCTGTGGGATTCGACTCCAGACTTGTAAACTGGATTATATTTGCAATGACCGCATTGTCCTTTTTATAAGGCATAGCTGGGCGTGATCATGTTGATATCCATGTTTTCATCATGTGATAAAGTAATTTAGCAGTAAATCATGCTAGATATCATGTTTAGGCTTTATGTTGGTATTTGGGGCCCTTAGTGGTCGTTTCTTACTGTCATCTCACTATCTTCATTAATGTTTTGTACTCAGTCATGTTCATGCATTTTTATATCATATCTCAGTGTCAGTTATTTATTGATTTATCATATCATTGTTCCGAGTTTGTTTTCAAGATATTGTGAGCCCGTGGGTGAGACTAGAGAGGTTGATGACTAAGTGAGACCGAGAGCCTGGTTATGAGTGACAGTTATGGGATCGGGTTGTACGAAACAGCGATTATATTGATAATTATGATAGTGCTTGAGCTGTTGGAGTCCTTTCGGAGTCTGTAACACACCCCTAGTGAGCACGAATGATATTATTGAGGGATGGATTTCTTGGACAGGGTTTGTCCGAAGTACTTGATACCTGATGATGAATTTCTCCACAAGGTTGGATTGCCCTTTTTTCCTCAGTACAGGATGACTTACAGTCACTATTGTATTGTTCTGGGATAGGTTTTCCTGGGTCGGATAGCCATATACAGCACCGAATGGTTGAGCCCTTGAGAATGGGAGCACGTGGTGCATTTCATACTGTCTATGCATTGGCATGTGGAGATAGCTGAGTTGTATACGTTACACTGTTCTGATCCGTATTTATTTTATTTCCTTGAGCTGCCTATTTAACTTGAAGGCATGCCTACGTTTCTGCACATTTATTTCTGTTGCGGTTGAGTTCGTCTCTACCTTTCAGTCCAAAGTTTGGACTTGTTACTTACTGAGTTGGTGTAATCACGTTACTCTCTGCACCTCGTATGCAGATCCGGGCAACTCTGTTTATGGTGGCGATTGCTGATTGAGGATTCCAGAGTTTGGAGACTATCAAGATAGCTGCACTGCGAGGATTCGTAAAAGCATTAAACTTTCACACTTTTAATTTTCAACAAAAATTCATAACTCGAGGTAGGGACCTCTGAATTTGATTCCCGGTATACGCCTAGGTTCCATATTTCAATACGGACCCATCGGGACCGTCAAAAGACTGGTCCGGATCCATTTACTCAAAATATTGACCGAAGTCAACTAAAATTAACTTTTAAGGCAAAAAAATCTTATTTTTATCAGTTTTAGCATATAAGCTTTCCGGGTCAATATCCGGACTGCACACGCAAATCGAGAAAAGCTAAAATGAGGTTCTAAAGACTTCGAAATAAAGAATTTGATTCTAATAAATAAGATGACCTATCGGATCATCATAATATATATATTCGAAACTTTTGTCGAGGTTAATAGGTCCGATGACCCCTCTAATATATACATAATTCCGCCTCTGCACTCTATCACAACTTTTGGTGGTGAATATAAGTGAACATACGAAAGGATACCAAGAGGAATCTGAGAAGTCAAAGTAGAGCAAATTTCAACTTCAATCAATATGGCGCGCATGCAAACTTTAAACCTTAACTTTTGCAACCAAAGTTATAATTGGCCTTATGCAACCAAACTATTGTTAAACTGAACTTTTTCTTTTAATGGTTTCCTTCTTCGTACTTTCTTGTACATTACCGAGTGATACTGCCGGTAGAATCTGAAGCGCACTCTGCTCAATCATATTCCATATGTTGTGTCCTTTAAAATTAGCTTGAAGTGCTAATAGGAGGAATATTTTATTTTGTGCCTCATACAACTGACGCTAGTTGTATGAGGCTCTTTTTTGTCTCACAAATTTGTAGACCCAGATTTCGGTGGACCCAGAAGTGTAAGATTAGGGTCCACAAATTTGTAAGATAAAAAGAAGCCTCATACAACTAGTATCAGTTGTATGAGACACAAAATAAAACTTCTCCTAATAGTACATTACCAACATATAGCCTCCGGAGAGAAGTTTTATTTTGTGTCTCATACAACTGACACTAGTTGTATGAAGCTTCTTTTTATCTCACAAAATTGTGGATCCCAATCTTACATTTCTGGGTCCACATAATTCTGGATCCACAAAATTGTGAGACAAAAAATTACCTCATACAATTAGTGTAAGTTGCATGAGACACAAAATAAAATTTTCCGCCTTGGGACAAGAGGCATTAGAATATACTGTACGGAAATGACAATATATTACAAGGGAAGGAAACTGTGCAGCAATTGCATATATAGCCACTCTGGCTGAATAATATACACGCGAACAGAAAATGCAAAAACAAAAAAAAAAAAATAT
>MU774168.1:22970-64428 GCA_026770625.1 Nicotiana glauca
ATATATATATATATATATATATATATATATATATATATATATTACAATCACATCACTTATAAAATAATCACAAATAAAATTTAATTTTAATAAACAATAATTGATAACTTGTAATTAACCTGCTATCACATATTAAATTATATTAATAGTGTAGAAAAAATCTTTAGAAAGCCATTGATTAAGTTATAGAAGTATTTAATTACTATAAATTTTCTTACACTCTCAGTGTAATTTAACTTATTGTAACCATATTTATCACTGTTTATTTTAGGTCATCAATCAATACTTGTTAAATTAATTATATACAATTATCTTTTTAAATAACCTAATTATATAAAAATACTCTTATATCGACAGTGCACAACCCTTACTCTTATATAAATGGCTCCTTCCAAGTCAATGAGTAACTGAGCATTAAACATAAGGTCACAAACATTCTTCTCGCATGGGTTCATTTCTCCTTCTTTTTTCTCCTGTTCAACCATTTAATATTTGAATTCTACGTTCTATCCTGACTAATTCAGATTCGTGCCGGTAAAGTTAGTGAAGGAGATAAAATACTACCTACCAATAAGTTAATTTCTTTGATTTGCATGCTTGTTTCTTCATCTTCATCTTCCTCTTCTAGTTTTTGAGGTTTTAAACTTAGCTTCATACTCTATTTCTTTTATCTTACTAGCTAATTGCCATTAATAATTTAATCCCAAGAGAAATATGTCATTTTGTGAAAACCCCACAAAAACAAATGAAAGGACTCAGCATAGACGAAAAACGCCATCATTTTCTTCCTCTCTACTGGAAGCCATTTACCTTTCAATTGATGAACCAAAAGGGGTAGCAAAAGAACAAAGACAAGAAAAGAACTTTGTTCCTTATAAAAGAAACAATATTGTTTGCCTCAAAAGTTATCACACACTTTATGAGTACAAAACAATATATATGAATTACGAAAAAATCATAGCAAACTGTAATAATCCATTAGACCAAATACAAGAAACAATAATAAGAACAGGATGAAGAGGAGAAACAATAAAAGCTTTTATTGATAATATTGATTTGGTCTGCCTCTCCATGAAGAGGTTCAGAGCCTTACAATGGTGTTTCACTTTCCCATCATATGGGTATCTCTGTGTCTCTCCCCTCTCTGTGAGTAGTGGCCAAGAAGAAGCCCCCTTCTTAGGGTTCACTCTTTTGGTATTTATAGTTGTGAGCTTCGTGAGCTGGCAGTAAGTGGTCATAACCATGCTGGGGTTTCTACCTCATGGGGGGTGGATGGGCCGTGCCCTCGTTGGTCGAACCGAATAAGGGTTAAATAACATTACGAATAAATGGTCATACCACTTCTTAATTATGAATTAGCTCAAGACGAGATTAACTCCGTTAATTATCGTGAGGTCGGATTCTGACCCATACAGTTAGTCCCTCCGCTTATCGAGATCGTGCTTCGGCCGAGCTCGATGAGCGGACTTCATCGACCATGGTTTAAGAAACTCGAATAGGGAGGTTGATTGCTGCTTTGGTTGAAGCTAAATTCTTTTTGGCAATGGCCTAAACCTTGTAGAACGTTAGTGCTTTGTTATTATATTATCAAGTCGTCGTTCGATCAAGATTGAATGCTTCTTCTTGGCGAAGGTACGTGACCTTTTAACTCACTTCGAGCGAGATCGAACTTCGTTACGCTCTGACCTTCACATTCGTTTGGGAGGCTGGCGTCGTGGCCGAAGCTTCTTTCGAGGGAGCGCGTCAAAAGGCTCGTGAGGCCCGTATTGACTGTGGTTTTGATGCGGCGACGCCAGAGGCTGACGATGGCACAGATGGTGGCGCTGATGGCGCTGAGTAAAAAGTTATGCATTTTTCTTGTCTTGTTCGTCATTTGGCATTTGTTTTTTTTTTATTTTTCTTCTTCTTGTTTTTTTATTGATCGGCCTTGGCCGGGTGTAAGCGGGGATGACCCGTAATTAACTTTGTAGATAAATGAGATTTCCTTTCCGTTGTTTGCCTTGTATCTGTTTTGTCTTTGAGTTGTAAGCGGGGATGACCCCTTTCCGAAAGGGTGATTTACCTTTGAGTTTCTCTGGTAGGCATGTTAGCTTTTGATTGTTGTCAACTTCTCTTCTTCGACTCGGGGTGAGCGAGTCGGAGCCGTTGCTTGGCGATAGCGGCGCTTAGCCTTAGTCCCAGTTCGGGCGCGGTCAAACTACTGGCCGTGGTGATAAAAAATGTGGCCTTGTTGTTTGACCGGGGCCGAACTTTACGTGTCCCTAATCTTAGTTCGAGTTGGGCGTACTTACTTGAGTGGAGAGGGTGTCTGACCTACGCCTTGATTTGTTGGCGGTTGGGTTTTGCTGAGTTCAATGGTGCAAGAGCTTGGTCCGAGTCCCGGTTCGACTGTGGTTGAACCTGTTAGATTTGAGGACGAAGGCGTCTAGCCGTATGGTTTGAGCGAGGTCGAACTCGTAGGATTTGATGGCGAAGGCGCTTAGCTTGAGTCTTGGTTCAACCATAGCTGAACTTGTTGGCGAAGGCGCATGGCCTGAGTCCCAGTTCAACTGTTGAACTTTATCAATTTTGATGGCGAAGGCGCATAGCTTGAGTCTTGGTTCAACCATAGTTGAACTTATTGGCGAAGGCGCATGGCCTGAGTCCCAGCTCAACTGTCATTGAACTTTATCAATTTTGATGGCGAAGGCGTATAGCCTGAGTCTTGGTTCGACCATAGTTGAACTTGTTGGCGAAGGCGCATGACCTGAGTCCCAGTTCAACTGTCATTGAACTTCATCAATTTTGATGGCGGAGGCGCATAGCCTGAGTCTTGGTTCAACCATATTTGAACTTGTTGGCGAAGGCGCATGGCCTGAGTCTTGGTTCAACCATAGTTGAACATGTTGGCGAAGGCGCATGGCCTGAGTCCCAGTTCAACTGTCGTTGGACTTTATCAATTTTGATGGCGAAGACTCATAGCCTGAGTCTTGGTTCAACCATAGTTGAAGTTGTTGGCGAAGGCGCATGGCCTGAGTCTTGGTTCAGCCATAGTTGAACTTGTTGGCGAAGGCGCATGGCCGGAGTCCCAGTTCAACTGTCGTTGAACTTTATCAATTTTGATGGCGAAGGCGCATAGCCTGAGTCTTGGTTCAATCATAGTTGAACTTGTTGGCAAAGGCGCATGGCCTGAGTCCCAGTTCAACTGTCATTAAACTTTATCAATTTTGATGGCGAAGGCGCATAGCCTGAGTCTTGGTTCAACCATAGTTGAACTTGTTGACGAAGGCGCATGGCATGAGTCTTGGTTTAACCATAGTTGAACTTGTTGGCGAAGGTGCATGGCCTGAGTCCCAGTTCAACTGTCGTTGAACTTTATCAATTTTGATGGCAAAGGCGCATAGCCTGAGTCTTGTTTCAACCATAGTTGAACTTGTTGGCGAAGGCGCATGGCCTGAGTCCCAGTTGAACTTGTTGGCGAAGGCGCATGGCCTGAGTCCCAGTTTAACTGTCGTTGAACTTTATCAATTTTGATGGCGAAGGCGCATAGCCTGAGTCTTGGTTCAACCATAGTTGAACTTGTTGGCAAAGGCGCATGTCCTGAGTCCCAGTTCAACTATCGTTGAACTTTATCAATTTTGATGGCGAAGGCGCATAGCCTGAGTCTTCGTTAAACCATAGTTGAACTTGTTGGCGAAGGCGCATTGCCTCAGTACCAGTTCAACTATCGTTGACCTTTATCAATTTTGATGGCGAAGGCGCATAGCCTAAGTCTTGGTTCAACCATAGTTGAACTTGTTGGAGAAGGCGCATGGCCTGAGTCCCAGTTGAACTTGTTGGCGAAGGCGCATGGCCTGAGTCCCAGTTCAACTATCGTTGAACTTTATCAATTTTGATGGCGAAGGCGCATAGCCTGAGTCTTGGTTCAACCATAGTTAAACTTGTTGGCGAAGACGCATGGCCTGAGTTCCAGTTCAACAGTCGTTGAACTTTATCAATTTTTATGGCGAAGGCGCATAGCCTGAGTCTTGGTTCAACCATAGTTGAAGTTGTTGGCGAAGGCGCATAGCCTGAGTCCCAGTTCAACTGTCGTTGAACTTTATCAATTTTGATAACGAAGGCGTATAGCCTGTGTCTTGGTTCAACCATAGTTGAACTTGTTGGCGAAGGCGCATGGCCTGAGTCCCAGTTCAACTGTCGTTGAACTTTATCAATTTTCATGGCGAAGGCGCAAGGCCTGAGTCTCGGTTGAACCATAGTTGAACTTGTTGGCGAAGGCGCATGGCCTGAGTCCCAGTTCAATTGTCGTTGAACTTTATCAATTTTGATGGCGAAGGCGCATAGCCTGAGTCTTGGTTCAACCATAGTTGAACTTGTAGGCGAAGGCGCATGGCCTGAGTCATGGTTCAACCATAGTTGAACTTGTTGGCGAAGGCGTATGGCCTGAGTCCCAGTTCAACTGTCGTTGAACTTTATCAAATTTGATGGCGAAGGCGCATAGCCTGAGTCTTGGTTCAACCATAGTTGAACTTGTTGGCGAAGGCGCATGACCTGAGTCCCAGTTCAACTGTCATTGAACTTTATCAATTTTGATGGACAAGGCACATAGCCTGAGTCTTGGTTCAACCATAGTTGAACTTGTTAGCGAAGGCGCATGGTGTGAGTCTTGGTTCAACCATAGTTGAACTTGCTGGCGAAGGCGCATGGCCTGAGTCCCAATTCAACTGTCGTTGAACTTTATCAATTTTGATGGCGAAGGCGCATAGCCTGAGTCTTGGTTCAACCATAGTTGAACTTGTTGGCGAAGGTGCATGGCCTGAGTCCCAGTTCAACTGTCGTTGAACTTTATCAATTTTGATGGCGAAGGCACATAGCCTAAGTCTTGGTTCAACCATAGTTGAACTTGTTGGCGAAGGCGCATGGCTTGTGTCCCAGTTCAACTATCGTTGAACTTTATCAATTTTGATGGCGAAGGCGCATAGCCTGAGTTTTGGTTCAACCATAGTTGAACTTGTTGGCGAAGGCGCATGGCCTGAGTCCCAGTTCAACTGTCATTGAACTTTATCAATTTTGATGGCGAAGGCGCATAGCCTGAGTCTTGGTTCAACCATAGTTGAACTTGTTGGCGAAGGCGCATGGCCTGAGTCTTTGTTCAACCATAGTTGAACTTGTTGGCGAATGTGCATGGCCTGAGTCCCAGTTCAACTATCGTTGAACTTTATCAATTTTGATGGCGAAGGCGCATAGCCTGATTCTTGGTTCAACCATAATTGAACTTGTTAGCGAAGGCACATAGCCTGAGCCCCAGTTCAACTGTCATTGAACTTTATCAATTTTGATGGCGAAGGTGCATAGCCTGAGTCTTGGTTCAACCATAGTTGAACTTGTTGGCGAAGGCGCATGGCCTGAGTCTTGGTTCAACCATAGTTGAACTTTATCAATTTTGATGGCGAAGGCCCATGGCCTGAGTTTTCAAGTTGTGGGTATTGAGTGCTGAAGCTCGGTTTTCGCTTGAGACCTTGAGCAGTTTATGTTTTATCTTCCCAATCGATGCATGTAGGCTGTCTTGAGGTGCCTCTCGGCTCGAGATATCTTAGTGCCGGTTTCCGGCCGGATCCTGTATTAGGGATGCGGGAGATGCCTCACGGGGATTCTCCCTAAGGGGGGTGCTTCTTCTTCTTGTTCGCACTATCGGAGATCGGCGAGAGAGAGAACTTGGATCTTGATTTGAGATCTTCGAGTTCCCCAGGTCCAAGATGCCGCTTTGACTTGTTCGAGCGGGGTTGTTCTTCTTTCTTTTTTTTTGGGCGTTTCTTTCCTTTTGATCCAGGGAAGAACTACGCGATTTTTCTAGGAAATTCCCACAGACGACGCCAAATTATTTGCCTCAAAAGTTATCACACACTTTATGAGTACAAAACAATATACATGAATTACGGAAAAATCATAGCAAACCGTAATAATCCATTAGACCAAATACAAGAAAAAATAATAAGAGCTCAGGATGAAGAGGAGAAACAATAAAAGCTTTTATTGATAATATTGGTTTGGTCTGCCTCTCCATGAAGAGGTTCAGAGCCTTACACTGGTGTTTCACTTTCACATCATATGGGTATCTCTGTGTCTCTCCCCTCTCTGTGAGTAGTGGCCAAGAAGAAGCCCCCTTCTTAGGGTTCACTCTTTTGGTATTTATAGTTGTGTGCTTCGTGAGCTGACAGTAAGTGGCCGTAACCACACTGGGGTTTCTCCCTCATGGGGGGTGGATGGGTCGTGCCCTCGTTGGTCGAACCGAATAAGGGTTAAATAACATTACGAATAAATGGTCATACCACTTCTTAATTATGGATTACCTCAAGACGAAATTAACTCCGTTAATTATCGTGAGGTCGGATTCTGACCCATACAAATACCATAAAAGCTGAAGAAGAGATTGCCAATCTTCGAAGAGCAATCATGATTGAGAAATGGCTAAAAAATTACAACAAATATATTCAAAGCTCAGTACACTTCAGTTCAGATTCAACCAAATTTTCTTCCTCTGAAACAAAATCAGCTTCAAAATGTGAAGGGAAATTTATCATGAGAACAAAGTTAAGAGCTTTGAAGATTTATGCTAAGTTGAAAAAATTGAAACAACCCATTTCACTAGGTGAGAGAATTACAAACTTCTTGAATTCGATATTCAATTCAAGAAACATGAAGAAAAATCATCAAGATTTAACTATGTCAAGTTGTTTGAAAAAACCACCTTCATCTAGAGGTAATAAATCAAATAGATGTGTTAGTTTTTGCCCTGTTAGTATAATTATTGATGGTGACAAGAGGATATATGAGAATAATGTTGAATCAAGATTCAAGCTAAAGAGCAAGTTTTTGAAGAATTCCATCAATGGGTACAGAAATATTGAAGAGAGACATTTTAATGAGTATCAATTTAGAGGATTTCACAATGCAAAAGGTGATACACTTTTGAGATCCTAATTAGTATATATAATTTATCATCAAATATATCTATTTGTAAATTGATTCATCGACTTATAAGTTAGATGCATTGTTGCATGCTAAAAATAAAACATTTGACCTATATCTATTAATAGTAAAAATAAAACATCTCGACCTATATCGATTAATCTATGTCAAACATTATTAGTGATGAATGAATGGAAAATAGAAGAATTAACACTAAACATCTTTGACGTGTGTATATATATATGGATCACAAATTAAAGAAGCGAAAGAAGTTATTAGTATTAAGTAAACGAGTTAAATTAATAGGTCCATGGTCAAACATTAAATTTGAATCGTATTAATATTTACTATCTAAATAATATAAATGTAATCTGCTAACTCTTTTGTAATACAAATAATGAATATACTAACATATACTATAACATGCTACATATGCAGTTAAAGTAGCATAACGAAGTGTGTGTGTGTTATATATACACATTAACATATACTATAAAAAGCTATATATATAATTAAAGTATTACAATGACGTATCTTTGTATGTGTGTGTGTGTGTGTGTGTGTGTATATAGGTATAGCCGTATAGTGATGAACCAAGGGGTCATCTTTTATTTTAGAATCCGAATCCGGGTTTCGAGGCCTTGAAAATATTATTTCTTTCTTCTCGATTTGTGTGCGCAGTCCGAACGTATTTTCGGAAAGCCTTTACGTGAAATTTAAGAAAAATATTGAATTTTGCCTTTTAAATTGGTTAAAGTTGACTTCGGTCAATATTTTTGGTAAACGGACCCGGACCTGTTTGACGGTCTCTTAGGGTCTGTAGTAAAATATGGGACTTGGACGTATACCCAAAATCAAATTCCGAGGACCCTAGCCCGAGAAATAAATTTTTGAAGAAAATTGTTTGCTCGAAAATATAAGGATTTTTAGACATGGAATAGTGTGTGATCTCGTTGGTATCGGGCCCGTATTTTGGTTTCGTAGCCTGGTATAGGTTTGATATGGTATTTAAGTTGTGTCTGTGAAATTTGGTGAGAAACAGGACTGGTTTGACGTGATTCGGACGTCTGGTTGAGAAAATAGAAATTTCAAGTGTTCTTAAGAAAAATCATCAGTTTTGGTGCTAAATTCATTGTTTAAGATGTTATTTTGGCGATTTGATCACACGATCAAGTATGTATAATGTTTTTAGACTTGTATGCATGTTTGGTTTAGAGCCACGAGGGCTCGGGGGAGTTTTGGATAGGCCACGGAGTGAGTTTAGACTTAGAAAATCTACTTTTGCATCTGGTATATGTTGCAGCCCTCCGATCTCGCAATTGCGAGATCAGGCTTCGCATTTGCGAGCTTCACAGGCTTGGCAATTGCGAGGTTTTTATCGCAATTGCGAAGAAGACCTATGCCAGCATAGTTTGCAATTTCGAACATATCTTCGCTTTTGCGAATTCATTAGGGAGGTGGAATCCTCGCAATTGCGACCAAAGGTTCGCAATTGCTACAGTAACAGACATGCAGCAGGTTCGCATTTGCGATGCCTATCTCGCATTTGCGAGCTTCGCAATTGTGAAGCTCTGGTCGCAAATGCGACATTTGCAACTGATCAAAACATGACTTAGACAGGATTTCAACTCATTCTCCAAAGAAGAGTTCTTCCCCAAATCATAGGTAAACGAGTTGTAACCTATCTCCTTCAATCTATTTCATCTTTTTACAAGATTTCACCACAAAATCTAGGGTTTTTCATGGGAAATTGGATGTTTTTAGGTAGAATTTAGGAATTTTAAAATTTGGGGATTTAGACCTCAAATTGAGGTCGGTTTTCAATACCAATTGCATATTTGGGCTCGTGGGTGAATCGATAATCGGGTTTTTGTCCGAACTTCGAGTTTTGACCATGCGGGCCCAGGGTCAATTTTTGACTTTTTGGAGAAAATATTGGGAAATCTATAATCATGCATTATAATTGGTTTATTTGGCAATAATTGATGTTAATTAGTTAATTATGAATAGTTTCGGGCTGTTTGGAAGTGGAAACTAAAGGAAAAACGGTATTTGAGGCTTGAGTTTGGCCGTGGAATCGAGTTAACTGTTTGGTCTAACCTTAGTTTGAGGGATTAGGTTTTGTTGTCTTATTTGCTACGTGGTAGTGTTGAGTACGACGTATAGGTGTGGTGACGAGTATCTATACTTTGATGTTGAGTATGCAAGTGAATCTTATACTGTGACCCTTGTGTCTCTTATTACGTATTGTTCATGCTTAAACTGATGATTCTCCATGTTGAACAAGTCTTATGATATTTTCTTGGTATTGGATAATTGTTGAGTATCGGCTCAAGTTGAGACTTATATTATGAAATTAACTGTTGAAATGAGATTGGTTATTGTTGATTCCCTTGTCGGGATGTTATTGTTTCTACTGTTCGGGTGAGGAAGAGTGTAAAGCACGAAGGGTGATGTCGTACACTATATTGTGAGTAAGTGTTAATGCACGAAGGGTTATGCCGTGCCAGATTCTGTGAGTTCTAATGCACGAAGGGTGATGCCGTGCATGATTATGAGAGTTAATGAACTAAGGGTGATGTCGTGCCATGATTATGAGAATTAATGCACAAAGGGTGATGCCGTACCATTTCTGTTATTTCTTATGGTGAGGATGAGAGTAAAAGAAAGAAGGGTGATGCCGTGCACGTTTTACTATATCAATATTTATGTTGGTTCAAAGATGGTGTTTACTTTTCTTCTATATTGAATTACTGTCAGAATCTGATATTCCTCGAAACATATTCCCCTTCCCGTCTTTATCTGTTAAGTTTCTGTTATTCTTGTTTTCTCGTATATGATTTAACTGCACAGGTTTATATTGTTGTCGTGTCCTAGCCACGTCACCACTTCACCGAGGTTAGGCTCGACACTTACTAGTACATGGGGTCGGTTGTACTGATATTGCACTCTGCACTTTCTGTGCAGATTTCAGTGCCGGACCTCGTGAGTAGAGTTTGGATTGCTGCCTTCAGTCTATAGGAGACCCAAGGTAGATCTGCCGGCATTCGCAGACCCTGGAGTCCGCTTTTCCCCATTTTGGATTTCCCGTCTCTTTCTATTTTGAGAACAGATATATTTCTTTTTAAACCAGTATTTGTAGAAATTCTTAGACGTTTGTGGATTGTGACACCAGATCGTTGGGGTAGACGTGTATTGGAGTTTTTGAACTATTATAGCACTTACGCACTTTATATCCATTTAGTTTTGGTTATTATTTATTCTTGTTTGGTTAATAATTAATGTGTTGGAATTGTATCAGTTGGCTTGCCTAGCTTTCAAGAGTAGGCGCTATCACGATCCTAACGGTGGGAAAAATTTGGGTCGTGACAAGTTGGTATCAGAGCACTAGGTTGCCTAGGTCTCACAATTCACGAACAAGCTAGGTAGAGTCTGAGGTATCGGTACGAAGATGTCTGTGCTTATCCCCAGAGGCTATAGAGTTTAGGAAAAACTTCACATCTATTCTTCTCTATCATGTGATTTGATTTCTCCATACTAATTGAACTTCTATTATGTTCTTAAGTAGATGAAAAGAACATGTACCTCTTCATCAGCTGACCAGCAGCCCGAGCCCCCAGTGGCAGCTCCCACAAGGGGCAGAAGACGAGGCCGAGGCTATGCTAGAGGCCGAGGCAAGGGCAGGGCTCAGCCTAGAGCTTGAGCATCAGCACCAGCGGCGGAGCCTCAGGTAGAGTTTTACGATGAGTTTCCGGCCTAGACCGTTCCAGCAGGCCCAGCCTAGGTTCCAGAGGGATTCATAGCTACCCCGGTACTTCAGGATGCTTTGGTCTGTCTAGTTAGCCTTATGGAGAGCGTAGCTCAGGCTGGAACATTCCCTGTAGCACCAGCCATCTCTCAGGCTGGGGGAGGAGCTCAAACTCCCGCTACCCATACTCTGGAGAAGATGGATCCTCAGTTCCAGACTCCAGCAGCTCAGCCAATGGGAGTAGCTTAGCCAGCTGTTGCAGCTCAGGCCGTTGGTGGATCATCTATGTTTTCTAATGCTTTATTGAGGTTGGATAAGTTCACCAAGCTTTTCCCGGTTCATTACAGTGGGGCAGCTTCTGAGGACCCCCAGGATTATGTTGACCACTACCATGAGGTGTTGCGGAACATGGGGATAGTAGAGACCAATAGGGTCGACTTTGCGACAAGAGATGGTGTAATGATTTTGTGTTGACTAGACCAGTTGGTTCGCCTGCCTTGACTTGGGACCAGTTCTCTCAGCTATTTCTCAAGAAGTTTCTTCCTGTCACTCAGAGAGAGGACTACCGCAGGCGGTTCGAGCATCTTCAGTAGGGTTCTATGACTGTCACTTAAAATGAGACTAGGTTTATATATTTGGCTCATCATCCTCTTCTTATACTCCCCACCGAGAGAGAGAGAGTGGGGAGGTTCATTGAGGGACTCGCTCAGCCTATCAGATTGCAGATGGCTAAGGAGACAGGGAGCGAGATTTCTTTTCAGGATGCGGCCAATGTGGCCAGGCGGGTTGAGATGGTTCTAGATCTGGGGAGCGGTCAGGGGTCTAACAAGAGACCTCGTCATTCTGGTAGGTTCAGTGGTGCCTCGTCTAGAGGCAGGGATTCTTTTGGTAGGGGCCATCCTCCCAGGCTGTTTCATTCTGCACTTCATGCCTCTCACGGTGCTTCAGGTGGTCGTGGTTCTCATATACAGTATTCTGATCAGCTACCCTACAGTGAATCACCAACTCCTATCAGTGCACCTCCGCTCTAGATTTTTCAGGGTGGTTACTCAGGCCATCAGGGTCAGTTTCAAGTTCCGCAGTCCCAGCAGCCTAGGACTTGTTATACTTGTGGTGATACGAGGCACATTGCTAGATTTTGCCCTCGAGCGTCGAGTAGTTCTCAGAATTAAGGTTCCCATGCCATAGTTCAGGCACCGGGTGTTCCACTGCCCACTCGGCCAGCTAGAGGCAGGGGTCAGGTAGCTAGAGGTGGAGGCAGATGTGCTAGAGGTGGAGGCCAGGCCGCTAGAGGTAGAGGACAGCCCGCAGGAGGCCGTCATAGGGATGTAATTCAGAGTGGTGGGACCCAGATCCTATGTTATGCTATTCTAGCCAGGCCTGAGGCTGAATCCTCCGATGCAGACATGTACGATTTTAGTTTGCAGTAGAGATGCTTCAGTTCTATTTGATCTAGGGTCTACATACTCCTATGTGTCATCTTATTTTGCCCCATATCTGGTTGTGCCTCATGATTCTTTAAGTGATCCCGTGTAAGTGTCCACACCAGTAGGGATTTTATTATTGCAGACTGTGTCTATCGCTCATGCGTGGTTGTAATTGAGGGTCTTGAGACTAGTGTAGACCTCCTTCTTCTCGATATGGTTGATTTCTGGGGATGGATTGGTTGTCACCTTATCACGCTATATTGGATTGTCATGCCAAGACCGTGACCTTAGCTTTTCTAGGGTTACCTCGATTAGAGTGGAGAGGGACTCCTGGTCATTCTATCAGCATGGTTATTTCTTATATGAAGGCTCGGCGTATGGTCGAGAAGGGGTGTTTGGCTTATTTGGCTTATGTTGGTGATTCTAGTGCTGAGGTTCCTTCTATGGATTTTGTACCAGTTGTTTAGGAGTTCCTAGAGATATTTCCTATAGACCTGCCGGGGATGCCACCCGACAGGGATATCGACTTTTGCATTGATTTGGCTCCGGGCACTCAGCCTATTTCTATTCCGCCCTATCGTATGGCCCTGCCAGAGTTGAAAGAATTGAAAGAACAATAGCAAGACTTGCTTGATAAGGGCTTTATCAGACCTAGTGTCTCGCCCTGGGGTGCACTAGTGTTGTTTGTTAAGAAGAAGTATGGATCGATGAGGATGTGTATAGATTATCGGTAGTTGAACAAAGTCACCATCAAGAAAAAGTATCCATTGCTGAGAATTGATGATTTTTTTATCAATTTTAGGGTGCCAAGGTATTTTCAAAGATTGATTTGAGATCTAGCTACCATCAGTTAAGGATTAGGGTGTCTGATGTGCCTAAGACAACTTTTCGCACTCGGTACGGGCATTATGAGTTCCTAATGATGTCATTCGAGCTAACAAATGCCCCAGCAACATTTATGGATTTGATGAACCGGGTATTCAAACCTTATCTGGATTCCTTCGTGATTGTTTTCATTGATGATATTTTGATCTACTCCCGCAACCGAGAGGAGCATGAGCAGCATCTTCGAGTCGTTCTTCAGACTCTAAGAGGCAGTCAGTTATATGCTAAGTTTTCAAAATGTGAGTTTTGGTTGAGTTCAGTTGCTTCTTAGGTCACGTCGTATTAGCAGAGGGTATTCAGGTTGATCCTAAGAAGATTGAGGCAGTCAAGGACTAGCCTAGACCCACATCAGCTATAGAGATCCGGAGTTTCTTGGTTTTGGTGGGTTATTACCATAGGTTTGTAGATGGGTTTTTATCTATAGCAGCCCCGATGATCAGGTTGACCCACAACGGTCCCTCGTTCAGGTGGTCGGACGAGTGTGAGGCGAGCTTTCAAAAGCCTAAGACAGCTTTAACTACGGCACCGGTGTTGGTTTTGCCCACAGGTTCAGGCCATATACAGTATATTGTGACGCGTCTTGTATTGGACTTGGTATGGTGTTGATGCAGAATGGCAAAGTTACTGCATATGCTTCGCGGCAGTTGAAGATTCACGAGAAGAATTATCCAGTTCATGATTTGGAGCTAGCATCCATTGTTCACACGGTGAAGATTTGGAGGCATTATTTATACGGCGTGCCATGTGAGGTGTTCATGGATCACAAGAGTCTGCAGTATTTGTTCAAGCAGAAGGAACTAAATTTGAGGCAGAGAAGGTGGTCGGAGCTATTGAAAGACTATGATATCACCATCTTGTAACGTCCTGGGAAGGCCAATGTGGTGGTTGATGCTTTGAATAGGAAGTCGGCTAGTATGGGTAACCTTGCATATATTCAAATCGGTGAGAGATTGCTTGCTTTGGATGTCCAGGCTTTGGCTAATAAGTTTGTAAGGTTGGATGTCTCGGAGCCCAGTCGTGTTCTAGCTTGTACAGTCTCTCGGTCTTCATTATTTGAGCGTATCAGAGATCGTCAGTATGATGATCCTTATTTGCTTGTCCTTAGGGACACAGTGTGGCACGGTGGTGCCAAGCAGGTTACAGTTGGAGATGATAGAGTTTTGAGGATGCATGGTCGAGTTTGTGTGCCTAATGTAGATGGACTACGTGAGTTGATTATGGAGGAGGCCCATAGTTCCCGATATTCTGTTCATTCGTGCACAGCCAAGATGTATCAGGACTTACGGCAGCATTACTGGTGGAGAGGGATGAAGAAGGATATTGTTGCGTATGTAGCTTGGTGTTTGAATTGTCGGCAGGTAAAATACGAGCATCAGAGACCTGGTGGTTTGTTTCAGAAGATTGAGATTCCTGAGTGAAAATGGGAGCGTATTACTATGGACTTCGTTGTTGGACTATCACAGACTCCAAGGAAGTTCGATGTAGTATGGGTTATTGTTGATAGGCTGGCTAAGTCAGCACATTTCATTCCTATGGTAGTTTCCTATTCTTCAAAGCGATTAACTGAGATCTATATATGGGAGATCGTTCATCTCCATGGTGTGCCCATGTCTATCATTTCTGATCGGGGTACGCAGTTTACCTCGCATTTCTAGAGGGTAGTTCAGCGTGAGTTCGCTACGCGAGTCAAGTTGAGCATAGCATTTCATCCCCAGACAGACAGTCAGTCCGAGCGTATTATTCAGATTTTGGAGGATATGCTCCGCGCCTTTGTTATTGACTTTGGAGGTTCTTGGGATCAATTTTTGCCATTAGCGGAGTTTGCCTACAACAACAACTACCAGTCGAGCAACCAGATGGCCCCTTATGAGACATTATATGGTAGACTATGTCGATCGCCAATTGGGTTGTTTGCGCCGGAGGAGGCTCGATTTTTGGATACAGATTTGGTATAGGATGCCTTGGATAAGATCATTCAGGATAGGCTTCGTACAGCTTAGTCCAGATAAAAGATTTATGCCGACCGCAAGGTTTGTGATGTGGTATTCATGGTCGGGGAGTGAGTGTTTCTTCGAGTGTCGCCCATGAAGGGCGTGATGTGATTTAGAAAGAATGGCAATCTAAGCCCTACGTTCATTGGACCTTTTGAGATCCTTGATCAAGTGGGAGAGGTGGCTTACAGACTTGCGTTGCCGCCGGGTTTATCAGCTGTGCACCTAGTGTTTCATGTGTCCATGCTTCGGAAGTATCACGGTGATCCATCTCACATTTTCGACTTCAGCATTGTCCAGTTGGACAGAGATTTGACCTATGAGGAGGAGCCGGTAGCTATCCTAGAACAGAAGGTTTGTCAGTTGAGATCAAAGAGTTATCCTTCGGTTCGTGTGTAGTGGAGAGGTCAGCCTATAGAGGCAGCCTCCTAGGAGTCCGAGTCCGATATGCGGAGCAGATATCCCCATCTTTTCACCGACTAAGGTACTTTTTTATTTTTGTTCGAGGACGAACGGTTGTTTTAAAGGTGGAAAAAGTGATGACCCAAGGGGTCATCTTTTATTTTAGAATCTGAATCCGAGTTCCAAGGCCTTGAAAACCTCTTTTTCTTTTTCCTCGATTTGTGTGCACAGTCCAGGCGCATTTTCGGAAAGTCTTTATGTGAAATTTAAGAAAAGTGTTAAATTAGTTAAAGTTGACTTCGGTCAACATTTTTGGTAAACGGACATGGACCTGTGATTTGACAGTCCCGTAGGGTTCGTAGTAAAATATGGGACTTGGACGTATGCCCGAAATCGAATTTCGAGGTCCCTAGTCCGAGAAATAAATTATTGAAGAAAATTGTTTGCTGAAAAATATAAGGATTTTTAGAAATGGAATAGTGTGTGATCCAGACCCGTATTTTAATTTCGAATTCCGGTATAGGTTTGATATGGTATTTAAGTCGTGTCTGT
Source organism: Nicotiana glauca (assembly GCA_026770625.1). NCBI lineage: Eukaryota > Viridiplantae > Streptophyta > Magnoliopsida > Solanales > Solanaceae > Nicotiana > Nicotiana glauca. Next base: position 38,924 of record MU774168.1, read on the forward strand.
GAAATTTGGGTGAGAAACGGGACTGATTTGATGTGATTCGGACGTCCGGTTACGAAAATAGAAATTTCAAGTGTTCTAAAGAAAAATCATAAGTTTTGGTGCTAAATTCGTTGTTTAAGATGTTATTTTGGCGATTTGATCGCACGAGCAAGTGCGTATGATATTTTTAGACTTGTATGCATGTTTGGTTTAGAGCCTCGAGGGCTCGGGTGATTTTTGGATAGGCAACGGAGTGAGTTTAGACTTGGAAAATCTGTTGTTGCACCTGGTATCTGTTCCAGGCCTCTGATCTCTCAATTGCAAGATCAGGCTTCGCGTTTGCGAGCTTCACAGGCTTGGTAATTGCGAGGTTTTTATCGCAATTACAAAGAAGACCTAGGCCAGCATAGTTTGCAATTGCGAACATATCTTCGCATTTGCGAAGTCATTAGGGAGGGGGAATCCTCGCAATTGCGACAGTAGAAGACATGCAGCAGGTTCGTATTTGCGATGCCTGTCTCGCATTTGCGAGCTTCGCAATTGCGAAGCTATGGTCACAAATGCGACATCTGCTACTACTCAAAACATGACTTAGACGAGATTTCAATTCATTCTCTCAAATTTTCAAACCCTAAGCTCTCATAGGCAATTTTCCAAAGAAGAGTTCTTCCCCAAATCATAGGTAAACGAGTTCTAACTCATCTCTTGCAATCTATTTCATCTTTTTACAAGATTTCATCACAAAATCTAGGGTTTTTCATAGGAAATTGAATGTTTTTGGGTAGTATTTAGGAATTTCGAAATTTGGGGATTTAGACCCCAAATTGAGGTCGGATTTCAAAACCAATTACGTATTTGGGATCGTGGGTCAATGGGTAATCGGGTTTGGTCCGAAGTTCAAGTTTTGACCATTTGGGCCTGACGTTATTTTTGACTTTTTGGGAAAAATGTTGGGAAATCTATAATCATGCATTTGAATTGATTTATTTGGAGATAATTGATGTTAATTAGTTAATTATGAATAGTTTCGGGCTGTTTGGAAGTGGAAACTAAAGGAAAAGCGGTATTTGAGGCTTGAGTTTGGCCATGGAATCGAGTTAACTGTTTGGTCTAACCTTAGCTTGAGGGATTAGGTTTTGTTGTCTTATTTGCTACGTGGTAGTGTTGAGTACGACGTATGGGTGTGGTGACGAGTATCTATACGTTGATGTTGAGTATGCAAGTGAGTCTTATACTGTGACCCTTGTGTCTCTTATTACGTATTGTTCATGCTTAAACTGATGATTCTCCATGTTGAACAAGTCTTATGATATTTTCTTGGTATTGGATATTTGTTGAGTATTGACTCAAGTTGAGACTTATATTGTGAAGTTAACTGTTGAAATGAGATTGGTTATTGTTGATTCCCTTATTGGGATGTTATTATTTATATTGTTCGAGTGAGGAAGAGTGTAAAGCACGAAGGGTGATGTTGGGCACCATATTGTGAGTGAGTGTTAATGCACGACGGGTGATGTCGTGCCAGATTCTATGTGTTAATGCACGAAGGGTGATGCTGTGCATTGATTATGCGAGTTAATGTACGAAAGGTGATACCGTGCCATGATTATGAAAGTTAATGCATGAAGGGTGATGTCGTGCCGTTTCTGTTGTTTCTTATGGTGAGAACGAGATTAAAAGCACGAAGGATGATGTCGTGCACATGTTACTACATCATTATTTCTATTGGTTCAAATATGGTGTTTACTTTGCTTCTTTATTGAATTACTGTCAGAATCTGATATTCCCCGCAGCATGTTCCCCTTCCCGTCTTTTTCTGTTAAGTTTCTGTTATTATTGTTTTCTCATATATGATTTAACTGCACAGGTTTATATTGTTGTCGTGTCCTAGCCTCGTCACTATTTCGTCGAGGTTAGGCTCGACACTTGCCAGTACATGGGGTCGGTTGTACTGATACTGCACTTTGCACTTTCTGTGCAGATTTCAATGTCGGACCTCGTGAGTAAAGTTTGGGTTGCTGCCTTCAGTCCACAGGAGACCCAAGGTAGATCTGTCGGCGTTCGTAGACCCTGGAGTCCCCTTTTTCCCATTTTGGATTTCCTGTATCTTTCTATTTTGAGAACAGATATACTTCTTTTTAAACCAGTATTTGTAGAAATTCTTAGACATTCGTGGATTGTGATACCAGATCATTGGGGTAGACGTGTATTGGAGTTTTTGAACTGTTATAGCACTTTCGCACTTTATGTCTGTTTAGTTTTAGTTATTATTTATTCCTATTTGGTTAATAATTAATGTGTTAGAACTGTATCTGTTGGCTTGCCTAGCTTTCAAGAGTAGGCGTCATCATATATATATATATATAAGAACATGAAGCGCTATGAACACAGGGTCGGGTTCTTTTAGTGATCTATATCGATTAATATAAAAAAACAAAACGTCTCGACCTAAAATAGAATAATATTATATTGGTTTATCAATTGATAAATTATTCGTACGTAGTAATGTATAAGATTGATCATCAACTACAATATAGTGTATGTGTGTTTGTGTGAAATTACTCATATACTTAAATATAACTTAGAAAATTTACTTATATAGATGCTATTATAATCTATTAAAAGTAATTACCTAGTTAATATAATTTTGTGTAAACATTATGCTTATAGTTCATAATTATTTATAATAGTTAAATAAAATAAATTTGTTTATAGTTAATAATAATTTTTGTATAGCTTATAATATTTTTAAAATAAAAAATAAAACCTTTTTTTTAAAAACAGTAACCGGCCAACGTTGGTCGGTATTTGGTCAAACGGTTAACAATTAATGTATCGATCAACGTTGGTCGGTAAGTCTGAAAACAGACCTGAAATATATGGGATTTCCCCCATTTTTTCATCTCTCTTCTCAAAATTCCTTAAACTTACACTCAATACCTTCCCTTCTCCCTCTCTATTTCCCTCACACAACTCTCATTCCCCACCCCGCGTCGCCACCGCCCAACTGTTGCCGCTGCCGTTGTCGCGTCTCTCCTTCTCCACCTCCTAAAAATTCTAGGTTTGAATTACAACTTATATCTTTTGTGTATAAATCTAATGCTTTGTTTATTAGCAATGAATTAGTTTCAATTAATTAGTGTTTCAATTGATTATTTAACGTTGTATTTTATAGAAATCTAGGGTTTAGGTCTTGTTTTAATTAAATTGATTACATATGGTATAAATTGAATGTTTGAGTTTTGTATTGTCTTGAATAGTTAAGTTAGAATTGAATTATTAACTTTGTATTGTCTTAAATAGTTTAGTTAGAATATAGGGCTTAGGATTTGTTCTTGTGAATCGAACTTGTAAGATATAAATTGAACTTTTAGGTATGAGTTGAATTTTAGGATATAAATTGAACTTTTACTTTATGTTTAAACTCGTAAGATATAAAGTGAACTTTTACTTTATATTTAATATAATTTAATTTTTGGTGTAACTAGGAAAAAGTAATTATCTTAAATTAACTAAAAAGATTTAATTAATTTATAATTGTAGAATAAATTAATTTGTTCTTATTTCATTTGTATAGATGGAACATCATATTTGGATGTACAATATGAATTATCCTAATCGGCAGGGACTGCGGGAGGATTTTATAGAAGGGGTTGATGACTTTATTAGACATGCAATGTCACTTCCACCATACCAAAGTGAAGAAGTAATTAGGTTCCCTTGTATCAAGTGCGATTGTATGAAGTTTACAAAACCGGAGGAGGTTAAGCTTCATCTTTATAGGAAGAGGTTTATAGAGAATTACTTTGTGTGGACTAATCATGGAGAGATCGATAGTAGCCGTGGGATATTTCATAACATGGATGGTTGCGGATGCTTTTGGGATGCACTTCGGCGGTGAGCCCAACGAAAATGTTGAACAAACTCCTAATGATGACGCAAAATATTTTTATGAACAATTAGAGGAAGCTAGTCGTCCACTACATGACAGAAGTCCGCACTCTGAGTTTTCTGTTGCAGTTAGATTACTAAGTATCAAATCTAATTGAAATATTTCTCAAGCAGCCATGGACTCTTTTATTGACCTTATGAGTGAACTAGTTGACCCTATTATCAACTTACCTAGTGATTTCTATAAGGCAAAGAGATTGGTTTCTAAGTTAGGACTTTCGTCAATGAGAATTGATTGTTGTGAAGGTGGTTGCATGTTATATTATAAAGATGATGCAACTTTAGACAGTTGTGAATTTTGCAAAAAGCCTCGTTTCAAGAGGCTTTCCAGGAAGAATATGGTCGTTGTCAAGGCGATGCATTATTTACCTCTTATACCTAGGTTAAAGAGGTTATATGTGTCAATGAGTTCTGCTCCTCATATGAGATGGCACTTTAAAAATAGAAGACCACTTGTGTTATGTGTCATACTTCATATGGAGAATCTTGGAAGCACTTTGAAAGGACATATCTAGATTTTGCTTGTGAACCAAGGAACATTCGGTTAGGTTTGTGTGCGGATGGCTTCACGCCTTTTTCTATATCTGCGACACCATATTCATGTTGGCCTGTCTTTATTACACCTTATAATCTACCACCTGAGTTGTGTATGACTAGTTCATATATATTCTTAAATTGTATTATCCCCAGTTCACATAATCCGAAAAGTTTGATTGATGTATATTTGCAACCTTCGATTGATGAGCTAAAACAGTTGTGGTATAATGGTGTTGAAACGTATGACATATCAACCAAGCAGAATTTTAATTTGCGTGCTAATTTAATATGGACTATTAACAATTTTTTTGCGTATGGAATGTTGTCTGGGTGGATGACTGCTAGGAAGCTAGCATGTCCTTACTGCATGGAAAATGGTAAAGCGTTCACTTTGAAACATGGCCGAAAGCAATCATGGTTTGATTGTCACCGTCAATTCTTGCCTCATGATCATGAGTTTAGAAAGATGAAAAATGCATTCAAAAAGAATAAAATGGAATATGATTCTCAACCTCCGATACTTTCAGGTGAGGAAATTTAGGAGAGGGTCCAGAACTTCAGTAAATTTACTGAAGCTCCACCTTATAGACTCCCCGGATATGGTAGAGTATATTTTGGGAGTTGCCTTATTGGAAGGATAATCTTCTCCGTCACAACCTTGATGCCATGCATATTGAGAAGAATTATTTTGACAATTTGTTCAACACAGTGATGGATGTTAAAGGTAAGAAAAAGGATAACCCAAAGCCTAAAATGGACTTACAAGAATATTGCAGGCGGCCTTAGTTATACTTGCAGACAGCAAACAATGGTAAGGTGTTCAATCCCAAAGCAAGTTACACATTCACTTTGGAGGAAAGACAACAAATTTGTGATTGGGTTACGAAATTGAATGCCTGAGGGTTATGCGTCGAATCTTGGAAAAAAAAGTAGATATGGAGGTAGGAAAGTTGAGCCATTTGAAAAGTCATGACTGTCATTGATAGATCTTAAATAATCTTGCCTTATGTTTTGATGATCTAACAAACTTATAGATAAGAACCAGATAAGGAACCTGACCTACTGGATTGTTGCAAACTTGAACTGATCCCAGCTAAGGATAAACTGCTATAGATTCAGAAGCTAGGAACCAATCAAGAACCGGGTGCTCCTGTGGTTACTATGTAGCAGTATAGAGTCATTTGGACACAGCTGAAACTGATGTGACTGCTGGCACTATTTCTGCCGCACTGCAATATACTGACAGCCAACTTATTATCTAACCAAACAAAGCACTCACATCACTTCAAGTGATGTGATCAAGATATACAAAATGAAGCCTTATACAAAGACATCAATGGAAGATTTCTGTTTCTCATTCAAGACTTTTGCAAAAATAGAAAAATCATTCTCTCAAGCTTGAAGAACAAGGTTGGATGCCACTATGGACCAGTTCCTTAAAGATTGATTGTTGTTGTCCTAGTTGAGTTGTAACCTTGTTATTGTACTTACTACATCTCCTAAAATCGCTTACATAGAAGCATACTGATTAGGAATCCTCTTGTAAATCCCTAAACTCGTTGAGTCTAGGTTGTAACTAGATTTAGTCATAAGTAAAAGCCTTTGTAATCGTAGAATTACAAAGTGGTTTGTAGTAATAGCATCACAAGTTAGAAAAAGCCTTTGTAACTAGGATAGTCACAAAGTGGCTTGTGGTAAAGGTACCACAAGTTAGTTGAGTAAATCCTTTGCAATAGGAAGCATTGTAAAGTGGCTTGTAATAGGTAAGATTACAAGTTAGTAAAGTTAAAAGCTTACAAGTGTAGGTCGTGGTTTTTTCATCCCCTTGTGCGAGATTTTTCCACGTAAAAATCCTCTGCCTCATTTACTTACTGCTTTACTAAGTACTCTCAGCGGGAATTTGTATAGGACCAGGTACTCTACTGTTTGGTGGACCCATACAAACTAACAATTGGTATCAGAGCAGGTTCCTTCTATCATGTTATCACCTATGAAGGATCCTCAAGTGGTGTTACTATGCCCGAGGGGAAAATTTCTATTTGTTTACGTTATCATGATTAACTGTCAATTACCTGTTTACTCGTTTAAAGAGCATTTTCCTTGATTTTTACTGGTTTTACTGATCTTAAATGATTTTACTGCTTCATTATAGAATGCCATGTGATTTACTTGTTTTCTTACTTTCAGTCATTATTTATATTCGTTACTCACTGAGTTGGAGTACTCACTTTACTCTCTGCACCCTATGTGCAGATTCAGGCGTAGCTGGTTCCGCTCCGGAGTGCTGATTTCCTCTAGTTCCAGGCGGGTATTTCGGAGATTATGAGGTAGTTGTTGACGTCTGTAGCCCCGTGTCTCTACTCCTCTATCATTTTTGTTTCCTTACAAATATTTGTAGTAGTTTATGACTTTAGCAGACTGTGTTATGGCTCATAAATGCTCGTGACTTGTGACACCCCGGTTAGGGCTATGTCGGGTTGGATTTTCCGCATTATTATTGATATTTACACTATTCAGTATTATTAAATCATGTTTAGACTATTTTGCATTGGTTAAATGTTTTTAAGATGAATTGGGTTAAACTGGATGGCCTTATCTTCACGAGAGGCGCCATCACGACCGAGTTCGGGATTAGGGTCGTGACAAGTTGGTATCCGAGCCTAGGTTACATAGGTCTCACGAGTCATGAGCAGGTTTAGTATAGTCTCACGGATCGGTATATAGATGTCTGTATTTATACTTGAGAGGCTGCAGAACCCTTAGGAAAAACATCACATTCTTGAAATTCTTATCGTGCGAGTTTGTTGATCTGAGTACTAAACTTATGTTGTTCTATTCTCTCACAGATGGTGAGGGCATGCGCTACCGGATAGGGTGGACGACCCCCAGTGCCACCAACTGCAGCCACCAGAAGCCGAAGATGCGGTCATGGTCGTGGTAGAGGCAGAGCAGCAAGGGCAGCACCTGCAGATCCACCAGTTGCCCCGTTCAGGACCAGGTTCCAGTTGTGGACCCTCTAGCAGCACCCGTTCAGGCACCAACTATGCCTATTGTGATTTCAGGTCTTCAGGAAGCCTTGTCTCAGATCTTATCAGTTTGCACTAGCCTAGCTCAGGCGATTTCAGCCACTACAGCCGTAGCTAATTCACAGGTCGGGAGAGGCAATCAGACTCTCGCTGCCCGCACCCCTGGGCAGGTCATGCAGGGACTTCAGATGTCGGGGGAACATCCAGCCCAGCCAGTCGCAACTGCTTAGGACTATGTAGTTCCTGTCATGCTAGAGGATGAGCAATATAGGTTGGAGAGATTTGGGAGGCTTCAGCCTCCGACCTTTAGTGGAGCAGAGGGCGAGGATGCCCGGGGCTTTTTAGACAAGTGTTAGAGAATACTCCGCACAGCCGGTATTCTGGAGACCGGCAGGGTCACTTTTACTACTTATCAGTTTTCAAGACATACATTCACCTGGTGGGAGGATTTTGAGAGGCGTAGGCCTGTTGGTGCAGCACATCTTTCGTGGCAGCAGTTCTCCATTCTCTTTCTGGAGAAGTATGTACCACAGTCTTGCAGAGAGGAGTTGCATAGACTGTTTGATTGGTTACGTCAGGGAGACATGAACGTGTCACGGTATGAGTTGAGATTCTCTAAGTTGGCTCGTCATGCCATCTGGTTGGTCCCGACAGATCGAGAGAGGATCAAGAGAGTTCTCCATGGTCTTATGTATTAGCTCTGTATTCTTATGACCAGGGAGAGGGTGACTATTGCTACATTCAAGGAGGTTGTGGATATTGCTAGGGAGATTGAATTTGTCCATCGCAGGAGCGAGAGGACAGGGAGGCCAGGAGGCCTCGAGGATCTGGTAGCTACAGCGGTGGTCCTTAGAGGGGCCAGTTTTAGCATGGCAGAGGCCAACAGTTCCAATATGGTCAGTCTGATTGCTCAGGTTATCGAGGGGCGTCATGGGGTCATGGATCCCATAGTTCACACCAGGGTCATTCTTCACTTAGTTCCCTCCCAGCTCAGAGCTCATCTCGTGCTCCATCTGTTCAGGGCTCTTCTATGCCGAGTGCATCTGCTGGTCACTCCGGTGTGAGGGGTTCTCATCATTCCCCTTCTCCAGCACCTAGGAGTTGTTATGAGTGTGGCGAGATGGGCCACATGTGGAGGCAGTGTCCCCGCCGTATTGCTAGTTCATCCCAGCAGGGGCCAGTCATCAGCTTCAGCTCCAGTTTCTCCACCACCACCCGCCTAGCCAGCTGGGGATGGGGATTAGTCAGCCAGGGGTCACCCTAGAGGGGGGTCAATCAGGGGGCGGTCAGACCCTTTTCTATGCTATTCCAGGCAGATCCGATGTGATACCTCTGATGCTGTCATTTCAGGTATTATTTCAGTCTGCTACAGAGATGCCTCTGTATTATTTGATCCTAGTTCCACCTATTCTTATTTGTCATCATGCTTTGCTCGCTATTTGGGTACTCCTCGTGAGCTTCTTGCTTTACTTGTTCATATATCTACCCCGGTGGGCAATACTATTATTGTAGACCGTGTGTATCGGTCGTGTGTGGTGATTATTGGGCGTCTGAAGACCCGAGTTGATCTTTTATTATTGAGTATGGTGGATTTTGATGTCATTCTGGGCATGGATTGGCTATCTCCATGTCGCGCTATTCTGGACTGTCATTCCAAGACAGTCACATTGGTGATTCCGGATGTGCCACGGATTGAGTGGCGAGGTGTGACTGATTACGTTCCTAGTAGAGTGATTTCTTTCTTGAAGGCCCAGCATATGGTTGGGAAGGGTTGTCTTTCATATCTTGCCTTTGTGAGGGATGTGGGATCTGAGACTCCCAGTATTGATTTTGTCCCAATTGTGAGGGATTTCCCTGATGTATTTCTTGCAGACCTGTCGGGCATGCCACCGAACAGGGATATTGATTTTGGTATAGACCTAGTGCCAGGCACTCAGTCGGGTTCATTCGGCCTAGTGTGTCACCTTAGGGTGTGCCGGTTCTGTTTATAAAGAAGAATGATGGCACTATGAGAATGTGCATTGATTATAGGCAATTGAACAAAGTAACAGTTAAGAACAAGTATCATTTGCCTCGCATTGATTATTTATTCGACCAGCTTCAAGGCACGAGGGTATTCTCCAAGAGTGATCTCCGTTCGGGTTATCACCAGTTGAAGATCAGGGATTCGGATATTCTTAAGATGGCTATCAGGACCAGATATGGTCACTATGAGTTCCTGGTTATATCTTTTGGGTTGACCAATGCCCCAGCAGCATTCATGCATCTGATGAACACCGTGTTCCGACCTTATCTTGACTCATTTGTCATAGTTTTCATTGATGATATCCTGGTATATTTGCGTAGTCAGGAGGAGCGCGCGGAGCATTTGAGGGTTGTGTTGCAGAGATTGAGGGAGGAGAAACTTTATGCAAAGTTCTCCAAGTGTGAACTTTGGCTCAGTTAAGTGGCATTTTTGGGACACGTGGTGTCTAGTGAGGGTATTCAGGTTGACCCAAAGAAGATAGAGGCGGTTCAGAGTTGGCCCAGACCGTCCTCAGCCATAGAGATTCGTAGTTTTCTTGGCTTGGTAGGCTATTCTCACTGGTTTGTTCAGGGATTCTCATCTATCGCATCGCCCTTGACCAAGTTGACTTAGAAGGGTGCTTCATTTGTATGGTCGGACGAGTGTGAGGAGGGCTTTTAGAAGCTCAAGACAGCTTTGACCACAGCTCCAGTATTGGTTTTGCCATCAGCTTCAGGTTCATATACCGTGTATTGTGATGCTTCGAGAGTAGGGGTTGGTTGTGTGTTGATGCAGGAGGGTAGATTTATTGCTTATGCTTCTCGTCGGTTGAAGCCCCATGAGAAGAACTACCCCATTCATGATTTGGAATTGGCTTCCATAGTTCACGCGTTGAAGATTTGGAGGCATTACTTGTATGGCATATCTTGTGAGCTATTCACTGATCATCACAACCTTTAGCATTTGTTCAAGCAAAAGGATCTTAATTTGAGGCAGCGGAGGTGGTTGTAGTTGCTTAAGGATTATGACATCACTATATTGTACCATCCGGGGAAGGCCAATATGGTGGCTGATGCTTTGAGCCGAAAGGCAGTGAGTATGGGAAGTTTATATATTCCAGTTGGGGAGAGACCCCTTGCAGTTGATGTGCAGGCTTTAGCCAACCGGTTCCTGAGATTGGATATTTTGGCCAGCCGGGTGTTGGCTTGTGTGGTTTCTCAGTCTTCCCTATGTGAGCACATCCGAGAGCACCAATACGATGATCCACATTTGCTCGTCCTTAGGGATAGAATTTAGCATGATGATGCCAGAGATGTGACCATTGGGGATGATGGGGTATTGAGGATGTATGGTCATATTTGTGTGCCCAATATGGATGGGCTTCAGGAGTTGATTCTGGAAGAGGCCCATAGCTCGCGGTATTCTATTCATCTAGGGAAGCAAAGATGTATCAGGACCTGAGATAGCATTACTGGTGGTGGAGAATGAAGAAAGATATTGTGGGATTTGTAGCTCGGTGCCTCAATTGTCAGCAGGTGAAATATGAGCATCAGAGACCGGGTGGCTTGCTTCAGAGGATGGATATTCCAGAGTGGAAGAGGGAGTAGATCACTATGGATTTTGTAGTTGGACTCCCTCGAACTTTAAAGAAGTTTGATGCTATTTGGGTGATTGTGGATAGGATGACCAAGTCCGCGCACTTCATTCCTATCTGTACTACTTATTCTTCAGAGCAGTTGGCAGAGATATATATTCAGAAGATTGTTCGGTTGCATGGTATCCCAGTTTCCATCATTTCAGATTGGGGCACTCAGTTTACTTCCTAGTTTTGGAAGTCTGTTCAGCGAGAGTTGGGTACTCAGGTGTAGTTGAGCACAGCTTTTCACCATCAGACGGATGGGCAGTTCGAGCGCACCATTCGGATATTGGAGGATATGCTACGTGCTTGTGTTATTTATTTCGAAGCATCATAGGATCAATTTCTACCACTTGCAGAGTTTTCTTATAACAACACCTACCAGTCGAGTATTCAGATGGCTCCATATGAGGCTTTGTACGGAGGCAGTGTAGATCTCCAGTTGGTTGGTTTGAGTCCGATGAGGCTAGGCTATTGGGGACTGATTTGGTTCAAGATGCTTTGGATAAGGTGAAGGTAATTCAGGAAAGACTTCGTACAGCGCAGTCGAGGCAAAAGAGTTATGTTGATAGGAAGGTTCGAGATATGTCCTACATGGTTGGTGAGAAGGTCCTGTTGAAGTTTTCGCCCACGATGGGTGTAATGAGATTTGGAAAGAAAGGGAAGTTGAGTCCGCGGTTAATTGGGTCATATGAGGTACTTCGGAGGATTGGGGAGGTGGCTTATAAGCTTGCTTTGCCACCCAGCTTGTCGAGTGTGAATCCGGTTTTCCATGTTTCTATGCTCAGGAAGTATATTGGAGATCCGTCTCATGTTTTGGATTTCAGCACGTTTCAGTTGGAGGGTGATTTGACTTATGATGTGGAGCCAGCAGCTATTTTGGAGCATCAGGTTCAGAAGTTGAGATAAAAAAATATAGCTTTAGTGAAAGTGCAGTGGAGAGGTCGGCCCGTAGAGGAGGCCACTTGGGAGACCGAACGGGAGATACGGAGCAGATACCCTCACCTGTTTGAGGCTTCAGGTATGTTTCTTGGCTCGTTCGAGGATGAATGTTTATTTTAGTTGGGGAGGATGTGATGACCCGGCCGGTCGTCTCATGAGTTACCGGTCTGTTTCCACCATTTCTGCTTCTTATTGCTTGGTTCATCTGTGTTTTGAGGTATCGGGTTGTTTGGATTGAATCAGGATTGGTTGTGGTGAAGTTTGAGACACTTAGTCTCTTTTAAGAAAGATTAAGTTGGAAAAGTCAACCGGATGTCGACTTATGTGTTAGAGGGCTCGGATGTGAGTTCCGATGGTTCAGTTAGCTTCATTATGTTATTTGGGATGTGTGCGTAAACGTTTAGGTTATTCGGACATTGTTTGGTTGGGTTTTTATAAAAAGCGGAATTTTGAAGTTTTTAGAAACTTAGGCTTGAATCCGAGGTGTTTTAGTTGAATTAATGTTGTTTGATGTGTTTTGATGATTGGAACAAGTTTGAATAAGGTTTTAGGATGTGTTGGTGATTTTGGTCAAGGTCCCGGGGGCCTCGGGGTGATTTCGGGTGGTTAACAGAGAAGTTGGATGTTTGTGGAAGCTGCAGATTTTTCTGCTTCTGGTATTTCCGCACCTGCGGAAATGGGAGCGCAGGTGCGAGGGAGGAAGCCGCGGATGCGAGATTGGGGCTGGTGAGTAGTTTCTGCAAAAGCGATCAAGATGGCTGCATCTGCGAAGCCACAGATGCGGAAATACTATCGCAAATGCAATTTTGGGCCTTAAGTGAAAAACCGCAGAAGCGGTGGTTTGGCCGCAATGCGGTACCGCAGAAGCGGGGCCTTGGACCGCAGATGCGGAAAGCCTGGGCGGAACATATATGTTATTTCATTTCGCGAGTTTGGGTTATTTCACCATTTTTGACTTCGACCTTGGAGATTTTTGGGCGATTCTGAAAAGAGAAATCAAGAGTCTTCATTAAGGTAAGGATTTTTGGACCAAAAACATATTTTTATAGTAGTAATTCATGGATTGAGGTTGTAATTAAAAGAAATTAAAGGGCAAAAATGGAGGATTAGGGCTTGAGTTTAAGAGGCCTTTAAATGGGGATTTGAGGGGTCATTCGGACTCTGATTTTAGTATTTTTGATATGTATGAACTCGTGGGGAGATAAGAAACCTATTGGTGTAAAAAAATTTGAGATTCGAGAAGTGGGCCCGGGGCTCGGGTTTTTCTAATTTCTGGATTTTTGGTATTTTTTGATTGTTTTCACTTGGGCTTTGTTCCCTTAGCATATTTTGACATCCTAGTTCTGATTTTGGATAGATTTGACATGCGTGGAGGGAGATTTGAGGGGCAAAGGCATCGCGAGCTAGAGATTTAGCCAGTTCGAGGTGAGTAATGATTGTAAATGATGTTCTGAGGGTTTTAAACCCCAGATTGTACATCGTAGTACTATATTAAGGCGAGGCACACGCTCGATGACGAGCGTGGGGTCGTGTACTATTAGGGATTTGGACTTGGTCCATCCCGATTGATGATTTTACCGCATATTTGATTGAAACCTATTTGTTATCATTGTTTATTGGGCTGACTGCCATATTTGGGCTTCGTGACAACTACTTGAACCCTTCGAGGCTTTTTTTTGATATTTCCTCACTGTTTTGACTTACTCTTTGAACTCAGTCATATTAAATTTCACTATTTTACTACTCACTCGTTTTTACTCAGTTTTGAGATTTAAATGATGTTTGGGCTAAGAAACACTGTTTTACTATTGCATGAGGGGCTTGTGATGATTTTTGACTGACTAAGGCCGAGGGCCTATATTGTGAGGACATACTGATACCGTTTGGAGGCCGAAAGCCTGAGATATGTACGCCACGATGTGGCTTGATTGATATGAGGTCGAGGGCCTAGATTTGATGCCACGAGATGGCTTGTTATTGCGCTTGGGCCTTAAGGGGCCCCTCCAGGAGTCTGCACACCCCCAATGAGCACTGGTACGCATTGTGATGTGAGATTGAGCTCGAGGGGCTGTTACTATTGTGAGATATTGCCCGAGGAGCGGATGTGGCGTGACTGTGCCCGAGGGGTAAATTTCCATTTGTTTACGTTATCATGATTAACTGTCAATTACCTGTTTACTGGTTTAAAGAGCATTTTCCTTGATTTTTACAGGTTTTACTAATCTTAAATGATTTTACTGCTTCATTATAGAATGACATGTGCTTTACATGTTTTCTTACTTTCAGTCATTATTTATATTCGTTACTCACTGAGTTGGAGTACTCACTTTACTCCCTGCACTCTGTCTGTAGATTCAGGCGTACCTGGTTTTCGCTCCGGAGCGCTGATTTCCTCCAGTTCCAGGCTGGCCTTTCAAAGATTACGAGGTAGTTGTTAACGTCTGCAGCCCCGTGTATCTACTCCTCTATCATTTCTGTTTCCTTACAAATATTTGTAGTAGTTTATGACTTTAGCAGACTGTGTTATGGCTCATAGATGCTCGTGACTTGTGACACCGTGATTAGGGCTTTGTCGGGTTGGATTTTCTGCATTATTACTGATATTTCCGCTATTCAGTATTATTAAATCATATTTAGACTATTTTGCGTTGGTTAACTGTTCTTAAAAGATGAATTGGGTTAAAGTGGTTGGCCTTGTCTTCACGAGAGGCGCTATCACGATCGGGTTCGGGATTAGGGTCGTGACACTTGTTTGGGTCCCTAAAACTAACTCCTTATCTCTTGTGCAGGGAATAGTGAAGGGAAGTGGTCAACAATAGTTTATGGAGAGTGGGTGTTCGAAACACATGACTGGGAACACCACAGACTTTCTCTCACTATAAACCTTGCAAGGAGGGAGTGTATCTTTTGGCAATGGCAAAAAGGGGTACATTCTTGGAGTTGGAAAAGTTGGGAAGTCACTCACTCACTCTATTGAAAATGTATACTATGTCAATGGACTCAAGTACAGTCTCCTGAGTGTCTCTCAAATTTTTGATAAAGGAAACAAGGTGGAGTTCTTGTCCAAAATATGTATAGTTACTGACCTTGTGACTGGTGAAATAGTTATAGTGGCCAAAAGATACAAGAACATCTATGTTGCCAATTTTGAATATTTAAAGAGTGGAGATCTGATTTGTCTGAAGGCGGTTGACGATGATGCTGAACTATGGCATAGAAGGTTGGGCCATGCAAGTTTTTCCCTTCTGAACAAACTAATTCAGAAGGACCTGGTCCATGGTCTGCCTATATCGCAATTCAAAACTCAAAAGGTCTGCGATTCTTGTGCCAGAGGAAAACATGTAAAGTCCTCCTCTAAGTCAAAAAGAGATGTGAGCACCTCAAAGCCGCTTGAGCTCCTGCATATGGATCTGTGTAGACCTATGAGGGTGCAAAGCAGAGGAGGAAAGAGATACGTCTTCGTGATCGTGGATGACTATTCTAGATTCATATGGACCTTGTTTCTCAGAACAAAAGATGAAACGGTTGAAGTATTTGTGGCCTTTGTGAAGAAAATCCAGGTGAAGATGGAGTCTAGAGTTGTATGCATTAGATCAGATCATGAAACAGAGTTTGACAATGTCAAGTTTGATGACTTCTGTAATGAAAATGGCATCACCCACAAATTCTCAGCTCCCAAAACTCCACAGCAAAATGGAGTAGTAGAAAGAAAGAATAGAACTCTGGAAGAAATGGAAAGAACAATGTTGATTGACAGTGGACTTCCAAAAATATTTTGGGCTGAAGCTGTCAACACTACCTGCTATTTGGTGAACAGGTGCATGATCAGATCAATCCTGAACAAGATCCCATATGAATTGTTGAATGGAAGAAAACCCAAGTTGACTTACCTAAGAACATTTGGATGCAAATGTTATGTTCTCAACAATGGAAAGGATCAGCTTGGTAAGTTCGATGCCAAAAGTGACAAAGGTATATTTCTTGGCTACTCTTCTTAAAGCAAAGCCTACAAAATATATAACAAGCGGACTCAATGTGTTGAAGAAAGTGTCCATGTTATCTTTGATGAATCTCATCCATCCCATGAAAAGAATGCTGAGGAAAACCAAGATAGAGAACCCTTACTTGTTCCTAGTGAAGTCATTAACATGACGAACGGAAAGGCAGATATGATGAGCCAAGTGAAGGAGGCAAATGAAGACAATGCTGGGTCATCATCAACAGAGCCAGGCACTTCAATCACAACTACTGAAGCTGAAGAAATAGTGGTTGATGTTGTTCAAGGAACTCCACTGGCATCTGAGAGAAGGATAGAGGACAATCAGCCAAACATATCATCTTCCTCTCAGAATGAACCCCAGACATCTAACTGGAGACATCAAAGTTCTCAACAAATAGATAACATAATCACTCGTTTAGATTCTGAAGTCCAAACCAGGTCAAGAGCTAGAAATTCACTTGCCTTCTCAGCCTTTCTCTCCCAGATAGAACCCAAGAACATCAAGGAAGCCTTAAAAGATGCAGATTGGATTACAGCTATGCAAGACGAGCTGCATCAGTTTGGGAGAAATAGTGTTTGGCACCTGGTACATAGACATCCAGATATAACCATTATAGGAACCGCGTGGGTATTCAGAAAAAAGCTCGATGAGCATGGAATTACCACAAGGAACAAAGCTAGGCTAGTGGTTTAAGGTTATAATCAGGAGGAAGGGATTGACTATGATAAAACATTTGCTCCAGTGGCTCGCATAGAAAACATCATAATTCTAATTGCCTTTGCTTCTCATGTAGAATTCACTTTATTCCAAATGGATGTTAAAAGTGCATTTTTGAATGGACTACTTAAGGAAGAATTCTATGTGAAGCAATCCCCTGGGTTTGAAATTCATGAGCACCCTGAATATGTGTTCAAATTGGACAAGACCCTGTCTAAAGCAGACTCCTCGAGCATGGTATGAAATATTGTCAAAATTTCTCTTAGAAAACAGCTTTAAGAGAGGGAATATTGACAACACTCTTTTCTTAAAGAAATGAGAAAGGAACCTGCTCCTCGTTCAGGTTTATGTTGATGACATCATTTTCGGAGCAACAGCTGACTCTCTATGTGAAGAATTTGCAAAAATTATGGGGAGTAAGTTCGAAATGATCATGATAGGGGAATTAAATTTCTTCCTGGGTATTCAAGTAAAATAGTCTCCAAAAGGTACTTCCATCTGTTAGCAGAAATACATCCGGGAGCTCTTGAAGAGGTTTGACATGGAAGCATCAAATGTGGTAGACACTCCTATTGCAACTGCCACTCGACTGGACATGGATGAAATAGGGTCGAATCAAACAATGTATAAAGGCATCATTGGGTCTCTTCTCTATCTCACAGCCAATCGACCTGATATCGTTTTCAGCGTAGGATTGTGTGCGAGGTTTTAATCAAATCCCAAGGAATCTCACTTGAAGGCTACCAAAAGAATATTGAGATATCTCAAAGACTATGCATGTTATATTGTGGATAGAAAAAGCACTTCCGGAATGGCTCACTTCCTAGGATCATGCCTTATCTCTTGGGGAATAAGAAAGCAAAATTAAGTGTCTCTTTCAACAGCTGAAGCTGAATATGTAGCTGCAGCATCCTGCTGTGCTCAGCTTCTGTGGATAAAGCAGTAACCGGAGGATTTTGGACTACTCACTGAGAGTGTTCCCCTCCTATGTGACAACACCAGTGCACTCAATATGGCAAATAATCCAGTTTAGCATAAAAGAACAAAACATATTGATGTAAGGCATCACTTTCTAAGAGATAATGTGGAGAAAGGGTTGATATGCATGAAGCTCTGCAGCACAGAAGATCAGATTGCAGATATTTTCACCAAGGCACTAAGTAGGGAACAGTTTGAAATAAACAAATTAAAGCTAGACTTTTAAGGCCCAATTAAGAACCTGACCCCATTTTGGTTTGGCTCGTGTTATTAAGAAATAATTTGTTCAAAGTGTTTGCTGGCCCTGTCTAACTCACTTCAATACTGTTGCAGGTAAACACACATGATGAACATAGAAGCAGTAGATGCAGTACATGACTGATAAAAGAGGATTAATTCTTTTCAAAAAAAAAGGGCTTGAAGAAAATGTTTGTCAAGAACCAGGTTCTTGTACTAAAGGTTAGTAGTTCTATGCATCCTTTAATACACGTCTTAAAAGACACAAAATACAACTACCATGTCATCAACTTTTCAGATCCGGCTGTCACGTCCCTTCAATTCAAACGTTCCATCTCCATCTAAAATGTCATAATTTTCTACACCCAACCGTCGTTTCAAAACCGGTGCCTATTCTTCTCCCCTCATAATTATCCTCTTCATATTAAAACCCCTCTCTTTTGCTTTTCTTAACCATATGCCCTAGGTTAGATTCACCCAAAAGAAAGGGATCATCACACCACCTTTTCTAATGGCTGAGAAAACGTCTGATCTCTCTGCCTCAACCGTTCCCACCTCTAAACCATCTATGGAACCCCCAGCATTTACTGAGTCTATATCACTCCCTACCACCCATGCTAATATCATGCTTTACCCAGTTTTCCAGCCTTTTCCCGACTCAGAAACCACTGAAACTACTATTCTATCTATTGTACACTCCAGTCAAACCCTAAAGAGCGAACAAGGTCAGAATACTGAGTTAACAAAAGGCACAACCATCATTGTCGTTAACTCCATGGTTGTGGAAGCACCGATTAAAGAAGAAAAGACTGTGTTTGTTGTCTCCACCGATGGGATATTGCATGAAGTTCTTTCTCAGAGACAAGAGTCACAATCTGTATGGGTAGAAGGGGCCATTATGGCTATTGAAGGGGAAGCAGCAGTATACACTACTGGGGCATCACATGAGGAACCTGATCCCTCTCTAGAGGACACAGGTTAGGACTCTCACCCCCAGGAAAGTGTTGTACCTGCTTTCGATGTTGTGCCCCTGGATATTCAAGCACTAGAGATGTGATCTAGTGATGAGGAAAACCTGGACAACGTGGCCCTAGACACGTTCATCAGTAAGCGCAGGGTTGTCACCACCCCTGAGTCTGAAATTAAGCAGCCCACTACTAGGCTTCAAGTCAAGGTGGCCTAGATTCAGCACTCCAAAAGAGCAAGAAAAGTAGTAAGAAGAAAAGAAGAAAGTTGTTAAAAGATGGTGTACCTATTAATGAGGAAGTCATCCCCGTGGTGGAGGTAGAGGAAGAAATGCCTGAGGAACCTGGTTCCCTTGTCAGGCGGTCCTCGAAAAGAGCTGAGTTTATTTCCATGGAGAAAGGATCTACTTCTAAGTCCAAGATGAAGGAGGTAGTGAGTGATGAGGACATTCTTATCAAGTCAAAAGGGAAAGGCAAAGTTAGTGGAGAAAAGCATAAGTAATGCAAATGAGAAACAGTTGAAGAACCTGGTTCTGGGAAGAAATCCAGAAGTGATGTCTGCCTTGGATCTGAGCGACTAAGGCATCAAAAAGTTTTGTTGGCCGCATGTTTGACCCAACAATCTCTGAGATGGCAGGAATGTGTTGTCTTCTAGAAATAGTGGAGTTTCAATAATGGACGCATCTATTCTACATTGACGCTCCTAAAGTGTATGAGGAGGAGGTCAAGAGTTTCTTCTCCAGTCTCTTTCCAGTGGATACTGACCATGTGTGTGCCTTAGTAAATGGGGCGGATATTGTCTTAGACATGAAATTACTTGGGGAAATTCTGCAGGCTCCTACTGTTGGGGTGTCTAGCGTGAGAGATGTTTGTCAATACAACTTCCGAAATGCAATCGTGAAGGATAATTCTAATTAGAAGGGGGACCAGGTTCATAAGAAAGCACTACTTCCCATCTACCAGTTGTTGTTTGAACTGGTGAACAAAGTCCTGTTGCCTTGAGCAGAAAGGCGATCTATCACTTCCAAATCTGATTTATTCTTAATGGAGCAATTGGACGGTTTCAACCCTGTGATTCTGCCTACCATAATGATTAAGCATATGCAGAAAGTGGCCGATTTCAAAGATGGAAATCACGGGCTTCCCTATGGATTATTGCTCACGCAAGTGTTCAAATACTTTGAGGTTCCACTGGGAACAAGTAAGGTAGGGACTCGTAAGCAGACATTCTCACAGATAACATTGGAAGAGTGCGAGTGTATTGAGAAGTATGGGGGTGTAGGAAGAACTTCAACTGTGTCTCAGCTCATTAATGCCTAAAATAGCACAGCTGAGGAGATACGTCGACTGAAGGCCTGGAATGCCATCCTGGAAGGCTAGCAAGCTCGAGGTGATTCGTTTGACTCAAGAAAATGCTGACCTTAGGGCGCAAGTTGAGAACATGAAAGTCGAACTGCTCAACGAGCAAAAGTCGGGAAATGCCCGAATAGACCTTGTTCTCCAGAAACTTGCCGCTGCTTCCAAGCCTTTTCCTCCTAGTGCCCCCTATGTTTCCCATCAGTGATCGGCTATCTGGATATGTTCCTTTTTATTTTTTTGTTGATGACTGGTGGATATTTTTTTGTTGTGGTTGGGATGTACTACTACTACAGTTCCCGTGATCAAGTCCAAATGTTGTCTCTTCCTTTTTTCAAAGGAAGGGTCATATGAACAAAAAAATTTATATAAATCCTCTCTTATTTTGTCCATTACTTTTTCTTTGCATTCTATTCTTTATCATGATTGTGTGCACATATGTGGCATGAGTTAGCTTAGCTAGACTTCTTTGTGTTTTTATTCTTTTTAATGATGCCAAAAGGGGAAAATATAGCTATGGACTAAAAGGTATTACATTGGGGGACTAGTTCTTATATAGCTGTGGACTCAGGGGGAATCACATTGGGGAACTGGTTCTTATAAGAATTGAAACTGAAAGATTAAGGCATCATCTCAGGGGGAACTCACAGACACTGCTTTTTGCTGCCTTAATTATGAACTTATAACTGTTTAAGTTTTTCATCATCAAAAAGGGGGAAATTGATAGATCTTAAATACTCTTGCCTTATGTTTTGATGATCTAACAAACTTATTGATAAGAACCAGATAAAGAACCTGCCCTACTTGGATGCTGCAAACTTGAACCAATCCCAGCTAAGGATAAACTGCTACAGATTCAGAAGCTACGAACCAATCAAGAACCTGGTGCTCCTATAGTTACTATATAGCAGTACAGAGTCATTTAGAAACAACTGGAACTGAAGTAACTACCTGCACTGTTTCTGCCGCACTGCAATATACTAACAGCCCACTCATTCTCTAACCAAACAAATCACTCACATCACTTCAAGTGATGTGATCAAGATGTACAAAATGAAGCCTTATACAAAGACATCAATGGAAGGCTTCTATTTCTCATTCAAGCCTTTTGCAAAAGCAGAAAAATCATTCTCTCAAGCTTGAAGAACAAGATTGAATGCCACTACGGACCAGCTCCTAAAAGATTGATTGTTGTTGTCCTAGTTGAGTTGTAACCTTGTTATTGTACTTACTATATCTTCTAAAATTGCTTACATAGAAGCATACTGATTAGGAATCCTCTTGTAAATCCCTAAACCGTTGAGTCTATGTTGCGACTAGATTTAGCCATAATGAAAAGTCTTTGTAATCGTAGAATTACAAAGTGGCTTGTGGTAATAGCATCATAAGTTAGAAAAAGCCTTTGTAACTAGGATAGTCACAAAGTGGCTTGTGGTAAAGGTACCACAAGTTAGTTGAGTAAATCCTTTGCTATAGGAAGTATTGTAAAGTGACTTGTAATAGGTAAGATTACAAGGTAGTAAAGTTAAAAGTCTACAGGTGTAGGTCGTGATTTTTTTATCCTCTTGTGTAGGATTTTTCCACATAAAAATCCTCTGCCTCATTTACTTACTGCTTTACTAAGTGCTCTCAGTGGGAACTTGTAGAGGACCAGGTACTCTATGGTTTGGTGGACCCATACAAACTAACAATCATGTTTTCATGGATACCTTAGTGCCTATTGCATTTTGTGGTTTGCCTGAAAGAATCTGGAAACCCATCACAGAGATTAGTTTGTTTTTCAAAGACTTGTGTTCTACCACATTAAGGGAAGAAAACCTACTTCGGGTGGATCAGAACATTCGTGTAACTTCCAGTAAGATGGAAAAAATATTTCCATGTGGTTTCTTTGATGTGATGGAACACCTTCGGATCCACCTTGTACACGAGGCACAACTTGGAGGGCATGTTCAATGCAGATGAATGTATCCTTTTGAGAGGTAATATTTTAAGTTTGATTAATTTTCTATTTTATTTGAATGTTCTTGGCTAACATGATATTATGTAGGATAATTGGTAAATGCAAATAATTTGTTAAATAAAGGAATAGGATTGAAGGATCTATATGCGAAGCTTATCTTGCAAAGGAAACTGCACAATTTTTTTTCATATTATTTTGAGAGTAACGTGCCATGTTCTAGGAATAAGCCCAATAGACACATGGTCGAATGTGTGAATGATCCATTATATCCAACAATGTCCATATTCAATCAACCAGGCCGCTGTTCTAAGGATGTTAGAAAGAGAAGTTTGAGTGATATGGAGTACAAGTCAGCTACACTTCATGTGTTGCTAAATTGTCCCGAAGTTGTACCATTTCTCAAGTGAGTATTGATTTATTAGTTATCAAAATATAAAGTTTACTGTGATTACATATTGATGCAACTACTAAAAATATTTGATGTGTCATAGTTACTTCGTGGGTCAATTTGGCCATGATGTTGTATATACGAGATTTGATACGTGATTCAAACAGTTTGTAAGTTTATCATGCTAATGTTCTAACACTATGTACGTAAATAATGTTTGTAAATTATGCTAACTTATGATTTTTTTTAACACTATGTAGGTAAATAATCCAAATAATGGTGTAAACTAATTTTTGAAAGATATATCTTGGGGACCTGGGATTGAGGTCACAACAATGTCTAAGTACATAGTGAATGGTTATAAGTTCCATATAGAGGATTGCTCTAAAAATAAAAATAGCAACAACAGCGGGGTGTGGGTTCAAGGTGGTGATGGCAACCAAGTTGGATATATTGGTTATTACGGTGTGCTCAAGAAAAAATAGAACTAGAATATACAGGTTGGCCATATAAGAAATTGATACTCTTTAGATGCAAGTGATTTGACCCAAATCCAACATGAGGTACAAGAGTACACAACCAATACAACATAATTGAGGTTAATCGTACGAGGAAGTATGATCGCTATGATCTTTTCATAATTGCACATATAGGCAAGTGTATTATGCTCATTTTCCATTGCGGCAGAATAAGTCCAATTGGTGGGTTGTAATAAAAACTAAGCATGTAGGTAGGATGGAAGTCGAGAATGTGTTAGAAGTTGTATATCAAAACGATATCTCCAGTGTTCACCAAATAGTAGACGATCAGTTAGAAAATGATTTGGAACATCCTGAATGCATATTGGAAGAAGTTGATATAAATAAAGTAACAATTATAGAGAATGAGAACGAAGAATCAACTGATGAATCTCAAACAAGTGAGGACGAAGAATTCTCGGACGAGGAACAATACGTCGATGAGCTTTAAAAAGTTGGTTTTTTAAAAGCACTCTCGTTTTATAGCTAGTTTCTTATATGTTTCAATCTAAATATGTATTATATTATGCAGATGGTAGGCAAGGGTCAAGGTAACAATGACCCTACTGGTTCTCGGGGTCGAGAAAAGGCTAGGAAGGGAAAGAGGAGGGCAGATAATAGTACTCCCTATTTTCACCCTCTTTAGAGATGCCTATGTCTTATTATCCACCCTATGGCTATAATGAGCTTCCACATCATCACGATCCCTACACCTTCATCCAGACACCAGGACTTTCATCACAGGGCCATAGGACTATACGTCCGACATACAGTCCAATTACCTTACGGCCACGTGGATCGCAGCCATCTGCATTGCAGCCATCTGTATCACAGCCACATGGATCACATCTATCTGCATTGCAGCCATCTATATCATAGCCACATGGATCGCATCCATCTATGTCACATCCATTCGGGTCATAGCCATCAGTATCACAGCCACTTGGGTCACATCTAGCTATGTCGCAGTCATAGGGATCATAGTTATCTTCATCAGCGACTCCATCTATTTCAAGCTTTTGCCTGCGAGCCAGTAGCTCTGACCCCCATACACCATCCACTCATGCCTCTGATACACGTGCTTCGGACAATGATGACGAGGAAGTGCATTATGATCAATATGGAAGGACCATCATAGTCCCGGAGGGTGATGGGTAAGATTTATTTGTTATTTTTGCTTTTATTATTTTGTAACATTTTTACTAAGACATTAATGTATTTTTATTGTTAAATTGCAGGTTCATTCCGAGTAATAAGACTACAAGGATAATCACCAATGCCATCATAAAGCTTTATGATGGCCCTTATGCGACTTGGGCTGATTTTCCATTCTCGGTGAAGGAGCAAATTTTCAATTAATTTAAGGTATAAATATTCTTTTAAGCAGTTTAATAATTTATATTATGATATTTCCATATAATATTTAACTTTCAAAATACATAAAAATGTGTATGGGAAGACCGCTATAGCGCGAAAGTGGCTGCAAATTTTCATTATAAAGCTCGCAAGAGATTGGTGGATGCTTTCTCCGATGCTAGAAAGAAGAGCAAGAGGCATGGCTGGTTACTTCAAAATTTATGGGATGATTTGCAAAGGTAATGGCTTATCGCAGACTTCTTAAAGAAGAGCGAAAAAGGAAAGAAAGCTCGCGCATCCAAGAAGGGAGGCTCCTAGCACACTGGAGGTGTGATCAGCCTAAGGATAATAAAAAGAAGATTGGTACATAATTGCTTAAATTATTTTACTTTTCAAAGTACATCTATTCTGTTTATCAACTAAATTAATTTGTTTTCAGGAAAAGAAGTTGGGGCATCCAATGAGTGAAGAAAGAGACGGATCAAGAAAGGTGGGTCAAGGAGATGCATATTATAAAGAAGAAGAAAAAGACGGATCAAGGATCGGGCCTCGAATGCATATGTAAGCTTTCACTTTTCTTAAGTATTATAATTTACTTTTATGTAAATTTTGAAATACTAATTCAATTTAAATTTTCATATAGGGTACCTACCAAAGTAACATGGAGGAATTCATTCGCAGTCATCCACCAGCTGGTGAATCGGGTGAGCCAACCCAACCTTCGGACGAGGATGCTAAAAGAATATGGTTGGAGTCTGTTGGAAGTCCAAAATGGGGGAAGGTATACGGGCTTCCTACTAAAAAGTTCCATCGCTATAAGTGTGGAATTGTGATAACCCGGCCCGTCGTCACGTGATTTACCGCCCCGTTTCCCCCATATTATGTCCTTCTATGATTTGATATCAGTGTTTGAGTTGATCGGATAGAGTTGGATTGATTTTAGCTGGAAATGA
>MU774168.1:71455-86771 GCA_026770625.1 Nicotiana glauca
TTACACCGTGTATTGTGATGCTTCGAGAGTTGGGATTGGATGTGTGTTGATGCAGGAGGGTAAAGTTATTGCTTATGCTTCTCGTCAGTTGAAGCCTCATGAGAAGAACTACCCCGTTCATGATTTGGAGTTGGCTGCCATAGTTCATGCTTTAAAGATTTGAAGGCACTACTTATATGGCGTATCTTGTGAGGTGTATACCGATCATCGTAGCCTTCAGCACTTGTTCAAACAGAAGGATCTAAATTTGAGGCAGTGCAGGTGGCTTGAGTTGCTCAAGGATTATGACATTACCATTTTGTATCATCCGGGGAAGGCCAATGTAGTGGCCGATGCTTTGAGCTGGAAGGCGGTGAGTATGGGTAGTTTGGCATATATTCCAGTTTGGGAGAGACCCTTTGTAGTGGATGTGCAGGATTTGGCCAATCGGATGGTGAGATTGGATATTTCGGAGCCTAGCCGGGTGTTGGCTTGTGTGGTATCTCGGTCTTCCATGTATGATTGCATTAGAGAGCGTCAGTATGATGATCCACATTTACTTGTCCTTAAGGACAGAGTTCAGCATGATGATGCCAGGGATGTGACCATTGATAGTGATGGTGTGTTGAGAATGCAGGGCCGGATTTGCGTGCCCAATATGGACGGGCTTCGGGAGTTGATATTGGAGGAGGCCCACAGCTCGCGGTATTCCATTCATCCAGGTGCCGCAAAGATGTATCGGAATCTGAGACAGCATTACTGGCGAAGGAGAATGAAGAAGGATATTGTGAGTCATATAGCGCGGTGTCTCAACTGTCAGCAGGTCAAGTATGAGCATCAGAGACCTGGTGGTGTACTTCAGCGTATGGATATTCCTGAGTGGAAATGGGAAAGGATTACTATGGACTTCGTGAGTGGTCTCCCTCGGACAGTGAGGAAGTTTGATTCGGTTTGGGTGATTGTGGATCGGCTGACCAAGTTCGCGCACTTCATTCCGGTGTGTACTACTTATTCTTCGGAGCGGTTAGCAGAGATTTTCATCCGGGAGATTGTACGGTTGTATGGGGTCCCAGTTTCCATTATATCAGACAGGGCTACTCAGTTCACTTCTCAGTTTTGGAGGATGTTTCAGTGAGAGTTGGGTACACAGGTAGAGCTGAGCACAGCGTTTCATCCTCAGACGGACGGACAGTCCGAGCGTACCATCCAGATATTGGAGGACATGTTGCGTGCCTGTGTTATTGACTTTGGAAGTTCTTGGGCTGATTTCTTGCCTCTTGCAGAGTTTGCTTACAACAACAGCTACCGATCTAGCATTCAGATGGCGCCATATAAGGCTTTATATGGGAGACGGAGTAGATCTCCGGTTGGTTGGTTCAAGCCCGGCGAGGCTAGGTTGTTAGGGACAGAATTGGTCCAGGATGCCTTAGATAAGGTGAAAGTGATTCAGGAGAGACTTTGCACAGCTCAGTCGCGTCAGAAGAGTTATGCGGACCGGAAGGTCTGAGGTGTATCCTATTCAGTGGGCGAGAAGGTCTTATTGAAGGTTTCACCTATGAAGGGCGTCATGAGATTTGGAAAGAAAGAAAAGCTGAGTCCGAGGTTCATTGGCCCTTTTGAGATACTTAGGAGGATTGGGGAGGTGGCCTATATGCTTGCTTTGCCACCCAGCCTATCGGGAGTCCATCTGGTATTTCATGTATCTATGCTCCGGAAGTATGTTGGGGACCCATCTCATGTGTTGGCCTTCAGTGCAGTTCATTTGGATGATGATTTGACCTATGATGTGGAGCCAGTGGCTATTTTGGGTCGTCAGGTTCGGATATTGAGGTCAAAGGATATAGCTTCGGTGAAGGTGCAGTAGAGAGGTCGGCCCGCGGAGGAGGCTACTTGGGAGACCGAGCGGGAGATGCGGAGCAAATATCCTCACTTGTTTGAGACTCCAGGTATGTTTCTTGACCCGCTCGAGGACGAGCGTTTGTTTTAGTTGGGGAGGATATGACGACCCGGCCCGTCGTCACGTGAGTTACCACCCCGTTTCCCCCATATTATGTCCTTCTATGATTTGATATCAGTGTTTGAGTTGATCGGATAGAGTTGGATTGGTTTTAGCTGGAAATGAAGAATTTAACTTCTTAGAATAAAGCTTGTTTTAGAAAAGTCAACCGGATGTTGACTATGTAGTTAGAGGGCTCGGATGTGAGTTCCGTTGGTTCGATTAGCTTCGGGGGATGATTTGTGACTTAGGAGAGTGATCGGAACTGAATTTGGAGGTCCGGTGTAGAATTAGGCTTGAATTGGCGAAGTTTGAATTTTGGCAAATTCCGGTTGATAGGTGAGATTTTGATTCGAGGGTCGAAATGGAATTTCGAGAGTTGCAGTAGCTTCGTTAGGTGATTTTGGATATGTCTACAAATTTTTAGGTCATTCGGACGTCGTTTGGTCGGGTTTTTGATTAAATGCGCATTTCGGAAGTTTCGATGAAAACTAGGCTTGAATCCGATGTGTTTTAATGGTTTTAGCGTTGTTAGACGTATTTTGAGGATTGGAACAAGTTTGAATGAGGGTGTTGGTTGTGTTGGTGCTTTTGGTTGAGGTCCCGGGGGCCTCGAGATGATTTCGGATGGTTAAACGGAGGTTTTTAAATAAAAGTTGCAGTCAGATTTTCTCCCTTCTAGTATTTCCGCATCTGCGGAAAAGGAGCCGCTTAAGCGGTTCCGTAGATGCGGTGGGGAAGCCGCAGAAGCGGACAGGTGAGGCCCAGGGGTTTTTCGCAGAAGTGGAATAGTGGTCGCTTATGCGGGACCGCGTAAGCGGAATTTTGGGTCGCAGAAGCGGTCCCAGGTATTTTAAAGTTAGACCGCATAAGCGGAACCGCAGGTGCGGTCAGGCGACCGCAGAAGCGGAAATCGGGCCTGTGTTATAGTGAACAGTGTTCATGAACTTAGAAAAGAAAAAAACAATTTGGACTTTGAGCAAAGTGGGTTTTTGGGCGATTTTGAAGAGGATTCGAAAGTGTCTTATCAGGTATGAATATTTGGATTCAGATTATGTTCTTATAGTGTTAAAACATGAATTTATCACAAAATTTCAAGGAATTAAAGGGTAAAAATGGAGGTTAGGGCTTGAAACCTAAGAGAATTTAAAATGATGATTTGAGGGGTCAAATGGACTCCGATTCTTGTGTATTTTATATGTACGGACTCGTGGCGAGATGAGGATTCCAAAGATGTAAATTTCATAATTTTTCGAGAAGTGGGACCGGGGCTCGGGTTTTGCCAACTTCGTATTTTTCGAGTTCTTTCAATTGGGTTATGTTCCATTAGCCTATTATGATGTATTCGTTGTATTTTTGACTAGATTCGACACACGAGGAGGTTGATTCTAGAGGAAGAGGCTTGGTGGGCTAGTTTTTAGCCGGTTCGAGGTGAGTAATTGATGTAACTGCTGTGCTGAGGGTTTGAAACCCCAGGCTTTCACATCGTAACGCTATATTGTGGCGTGACACGCATTTCACGATGAGTGCGGGGTCGTATACTATTGGGGATTAAGACTCAGTCCATCCCGAGTGTTAAAATCCTACTATATTGGCGACTGAAATGCATACTTTGTTACTGTGAATTGGGTGTATTGCCGTGTTTGGGGCCTTGTGCCGACCTGTAGAATCCTTAGGGGATCTTTATGTAATTTTTCTCACTTGTGTGCATAACATAAATTCTCAGTCATGTTTTTAAATATTAAAAACAATATAATAACTGTATTTTATACATGAACCTTAAATGAAAAGGGTATGAGGGCTGAGATCCCTATAGTATATCACGCCCGATTGGCTGTGGACTTATTTGACTGAGATGGGTTGGGGACCCAGTGGTGAGGATGTTTCCTTGATATGGATCGGGCTACACGCCGTAGCGATTATTATATATATTGATATTGAGGCCGAGAGCCTGTTTTATGCCAATACCTGGCTGATATTGCGCTTGGGCTGTAGGAGCCCCTCCGGAGTCTGTACACACCCCCAGTGAGCGCCGTCGACGTTAAATAAGTGGAGCGGGCTGCACGCCGCAGCGGGTACTGGATTGTACCGTTATATGTGTTGCATTCTGTCATGCATTATTCTTTACCTGTATTAATTGTTGTATACTGCTTCCACTGTTTTTAGATATGAACTGCTAGATATAGAGTACCTTGTGCATTTCCTGTGTTTTCTTACTTTCAGACTTTAGTTATGTCTATTACCACTGAGTTGGAAGTACTCACTTTACTCCCTGCACCTTGTGTGCAGATCCAGGGCAGTCTCAGGCTGAGTGATTACAGTTGATTCAGATTTCTTTCTGGGAGTATTTGAGGTAGCTGCAGGGCGTTCGCAGCCGATGATTCTCCCCTCTATCTTTATCCTTTATTTCCGCATTTTTAGTATTAGACAGACTTTGTAGTAGGATATTATGTCGTCATTAGAGGCTCATGATCATGACACCGGGTTCTAGTTAGGCTGTTTGGGTATTTTTGTTAGACTTTTCGCATTATTATCAGTGTTTCAGATTCTTGTCTTTAATGATGCTTAACTTTATCTGTTTAGTATACGGGGTTATTGATATAAATGGTCGGGCTTGCCTAGTAGTGTGTTGGGCGCCATCACGACCGGGTTGAGGTCGTGACAGGAATGGAATAGGGACTTCTTCGCAAGGCGAGCAACTAAATGGGGAGAGCCCGCTATGTGGGAGACTGTGCAACGCTCACATCCGAGCTAGAAGCGACCAAGGAAAGAGAAAGGGTTAGAGATGCTCAATTACTTGGCATGCAAGCTCATATCAGAACTCCCCTATCTACTGGAGCTTTTCCGTTGCTCCGGTCTCATGAGTCA
Organism: Nicotiana glauca; assembly: GCA_026770625.1. Lineage (NCBI taxonomy): Eukaryota > Viridiplantae > Streptophyta > Magnoliopsida > Solanales > Solanaceae > Nicotiana > Nicotiana glauca. The sequence goes on from MU774168.1 coordinate 76,299, forward strand.
TCGCCAGAGGTTTGATCTCCACGTGATCGTTCCTCCCGTCTTGCTCGTGACTATTCCTCACGTCCCTCCATGGTCGGTCTTCCCGTCCTTCACAAGACCCTTCTCTATACCTTCTTGTAGATGAAAGTTCATGAGACGGTGATAATGATGTTGTAAAAAATACCCCTTGATTTTTATATACTTTGAACTAGACAAATAGAACCCATTTTGAACTTGTTGTAATTAGTTTTAACTTGGTTTTGGATTTTTATGTTCAATTGAACTTTAATTTGTTGTTGTGTTGTTGTTGTTGTTGTTGTTGTTGTTGTGTTGTTGTTCTGCTGTTGATGTTGTATTGGTATGTGCTGGCAGGTGGTGTAGCTACCAAAATAAGTATTTATATATATATATATATATGTATATTGTGAAGAATCGACCAAAGTTGGTCAGTTAATGAACAAGGAATTCCCAGAATTCAACATTACCAACCAACTTTGATCGGTAATGTTAAATTTTAATTTTTTTTAAAAAATATATATTTTCCTTTACCGACCAACGTTGGTCGGTAACTTTTTAAATTTAATAATAAATAAAAAAACATAAATTACATACACCGACCAACTTTGATCGGTAAAATTAAATTAATAAAATATATTTCCGACCAAAGTTGGTCGGTAAGTCATTAAATTTCTTCTGTCGTTTTAGTATACCAACCAACGTTGGTCGATATACTAAAACGACCATCAAAATAACGACCAAACGTGTTTGGCTGCGTTTTGGTCGGTAATTGGTCATAACCGATCAAAGTTGATAGTTTCTTTGTCGGTAATTACCGAATTTTTAGTAGTGATTGTTATTACCTTATAAGTGACCTACTTGTATTATAGTCAAGCTTCTCTATAATGGTTTCGTTTGTTCCGATATTTTTTGGCTTTTATAGTAAAGTATTATTATAGAAAACATATATAGCATAATGTAAAAATTGATTCAAAAAAAAACATGACTTTCATATGGGAATGATATTATAGAGGTCGGACAGTTATATCTTTTACACCATCACAGCATAAGATTGTAACTCATTTTCAAATGAATCAACTCATCACTAAAGGCTTGGTTATGTAGTCTAATTTCCTAAGAGAAGGCACTTTAAAGTGAAAACTCTTTACGGAAAAGGGCTAAATATACCCTTCTACTTTTAAATATTGTTTACATGTACCCTTCGTTATACTATTGGGTTATCTATACCCCTATTATCATACTTTGAAACAAAAATACCTCTATTTTTGGATGGAGTGCCACGTGGTAGCACCAGATTAAAACGACCAATTTCTTTTATTTTTACCTGACCCGTATTTAAAAAACCCACAACCCGACCCCTATTTTCATTTTTTCCAGTTTTTTTTTTAAATCAGTTTTTAAAAAACAAAAATATTATATTAAAAAACAAAAAATATTTTTTTTCTGTTTTACAAATTTGTTTTTTCAGTTTTTAAAAAACTAAAAAAATGAAAAAAAAACTATTTTAAAAAACAAAAATATTTTGTTGAAAGTAATTTTTTCAATTTTTAAAAAACGAAAATATTTTGTTAAATAATTATTTTTTTTCTGTTTCTAAAAAAATAGTTTATACAAATTTGTTTCTTCAGTTTTTTAAAAAAGAAAATCTTTAAAAAACTGGAAAAAAAATATTTTTTTTAAAACGAAAATATTTTGTTAAAACTGAATTTTTTATTAGTTTTTACAAAAAAAATTCAGTTTTGTCAGTTTTTACAAAAAAAAAAAAAATTTGTTTTAAATTATTTTTTTTTCAGTTTTTACAATTTGTTTTGCAAAATCTTTTCAGTATCTACTCATTTTAAAATACGAAAATATTTTGCAATTTTTTTAAGTTTAACAAAAAAAGCTGAAAAATATAAATATGGTTTTTGCAAAATAATTGTTTTTGCAGAAAAAAATAATTGTTTAACAAAATATTTTCATTTTTTGAAAAAACTGAAAAAATTACTTTCAACAAAATATTTTCGTTTTTGAAAAATATTTTTTTTTTCATTTTTTTAGTTTTTTAAAAGAACTTTGTTTTGTAAAAACTGAAAAAATAAATTTGTAAAACAGAAAAAAAATATTTTTTATTTTTTAATATAATATTTTCGTTTTTTAAAAACAGAAATTTTTTTAAAAAAATTAGAAAAATTTGAAAATAGGAGTCGGGTTGTGGATTTTTTAAATACGGGTCGGGTAAAAATAAAAGAAATGGGTCGTTTTAATCTGGTGCTGCCACGTGGCACTCCATCCAATAATATGGGTATTTTTATTTCAAAGTATGATAATAGGGGTATAGATAACCCAATAGTATGACGGTAGGGGTATGGACAACCCAATAATATAATGAAGGGTACATGTAAATAATATTTGAAAGTAGAGGGGTATATTTAGCCCTTTTCCGAACTCTTTATATAAGGTTTTATCCTATTTTTACAACACATCTTCGGCTCTTGTTTATTTCTAACTTTAGGTATTTAACCATTTAGACGGCAGATGAATGAATACCTTACCTTTTCACATTTTATGTACATTTTTAACGATGGATCAACAAGAGAAGGGGTAGCTGAAAAAGACCCTAAAATAATGGCAAAAGGATCAAATTTGACCTTGTACTATCCAAACTTAGTAAATCTTTCCCTTCCTTATACGTTTGGGTAGGGTTGTTCATCGGGTGGATAGGGTATAGTATTTAAATATTTCTATTCGGTATTCGATTTCTTAAAATGCTTTATTAATATTATACTTTAATTAAATTTGGTACGATATAATTTTTCTCCTTTTGGTTTCGGTTTATCTGGTTTTGTAATTTTCTTTTGTTCGAATTGAATACTAACTGGTGCATAGTGATATCATAAATTGACGAGGATCGAGTCATGTATAAAGCTCTCAAACCAAACCGAGCAAGGCCAAGAGCATCAAATGCCTTGCTCAAACTATACATTTTTTTGAGCATTTTTTTTAGCAAAACACACTCCTAGATCTCATTTATAGTCTCACGTAACATCTTCTACATGTACAATCGAGAGCATATACGATATACCATAAATAAAATGTCTATTGTGTAATTTATTTTATATTTCGGTATAATAGTATTTTAATTTTTTTTTAAATATCAAATACTATATTTAATTTTAATTTTTTTAAAAAAACTTAAATCAAATATCATATCAAATACCAAAATATCAAATAGTAGAAATCATAATTTTTTGTCTCGGTATGGTAATTCAGTAGGTCCATTCATACTATTGTCACTAGAAACTTGTCATCTTTGCCTTGTCATCAATGAAGCTCCACCATAATAGATTTACAAATGGTCATTCAAAAATAGCCACAATTTCAAAAGTAATCGAAATTTAGTTACTTTTCATATAAAGATAAATCTGAATGAAAACTCTGTTCAAAATCCGGAAAGTACTCCAGCATAATCTACTGGAATTCCAGTATAATATACTGGAACTCCAATATAATATACTGGAACTCCAGCATAAGCATACTGGAACTCCAGTATATTATACTAGAGTTCCAATATAATATACTGGACTTCCAACATAATATACTGGAGTTCCATTATAATATACCGGTCCAGCATAATATGCTGGAAGTATATACACATGTGCTCCAATCTCCAATATATTATGCTGGAACTTTCCGCGTGTTGGATTCCAGCATAATATGCTGGAAGTTCCTACACAGATGCACCGATCTCCAGTATATTGTGCTGGAACTTTTCGTGTTGCAGCAAAATAGTGGCTATTTTTCAATGACTTTGCAAACGCTGGCTATTTTTGAATGACCAGTCCGAAAACTAGCTAGCTCGTACTATTTTTACGCATAAAATGAGTTGACCCAACTTGTTCAATTTCTTTGAGAAAAGGATCCAAATTTACCCTTAATTCTTTTACTATGATTTAAACCTACCCTCGTACTAGAGTTTTGTCAGGGGTCAAAGGTAAAATTAAGACTTTTCTACCTGTAGGTTAACATTAGATTAAAAGTATAGTAAAGTTGCTCAATTTCGAATAATACATTGACAAATTTGACCCGTTCAAGCTGGTCTACCTTATTTTTGCAATTTTACGTTTAACTGCATAGACGAACTAATATTTAAACTTAAACTAAGTTCAACGTTCTAAACTTTTTTAAAACATGAGTTTCAAATTTTGATATTTATATTGTTTTTTAGGAGATATGTTGTGAATGATGAGTTCTATTGACTCCTAACACTCTAGGTCGAGCTCTAGCTTTAAGAAGTAGTCTTAGATTCTAATATTTTCTTATGAGGTTAAGGAGCAGTTATGAAGTGATCATGTCAAGTATATATACTATTAGCTTAACCACTTCACTTTAACTACTTTTTTGGTTTCCATCCGGAATCCGATATTCGCATTGAAGCACAATTATATTCGGATTCGCACCGCGTAGGACCAATTCGCATACGAGGGAAAATGCTCCCTATCAAAAATTTTTTCATATCCAGCATCAGAACTCAAACCCGAAACTTCTGATTAAGGAAAGAGCAACCATATCCACAACACCACATCCTTTTTACAAATTAAGCCGCTCTACTTTCAAATAATATATAGCCCTGAGCTTTTTCGAAATCATTAATATATCTTTTTATATAGGCTTTCTATATGTAATGATGGTGATCTATGTATCTTTCGGTTGAACAGAAAAGAGTTTCCTTTTTATATTTTTTCAGATGTTTTGTTTAGGTACTATTTTATCAGGGTTTAGAAAAGAATATAAGTCACTGTTTGAAATGATTGAAGATGTTATAATAGTAAGTGTCACATGCTCGCAAAGTTTATATATGGAGTACAACTTTTGCCTTCTCCAACAAAAAAGTAAGTGAAAAGTGACACATTTTTTCCTCATTTCCATGGTGTTCGGTATCCGTATTGGAACTAGATAACATCTGAGTTCGTATCGCGTAGGGCCCCATTCGGAAAAAAGCACTCCCTATCAAGGATTTTTTCATACCCAGAGTTCGAACCCGAAATTTCTAGTTGACGAAAGAACAATCTCATTCATTGCACCATATCGTCGGTTGATAGTGAATAGTGACACTTTCGAGGAAAGAGCAGTGCACAACTTTGATAACAAAAGTAAACCATATTTTTAAAATATTATTAGGATCTAATAAAGTGTCCGGAAATCATGAGTGGTCAAAGAAACAAAAATATTAGATTACTTTTTTTTTCATTGGTTGTGTTTAATCAAAAATAGATTTCTCCAACAAATTCACTATTTAGAAGTAAACGGATTACTGATAACCAAAATTTACTTCACTTTCCTAACAATTTTAGTGAGAATAAATCAAAAAATAGAAGTGAGTGACAAAGAAAAATAAGAAGATGAACTGATAATCACTTCCCAAAATCAAGGCTTAAAACTTGTAGAGTCAGCAAAGTATAGCAATATGTATTTCAGTAATAATCGTATGCCCTTACAAATGGAATTTATGTCCTTATATAGGAGCATATAATTATAACGGTTCTCACACTTAATTTGGACTCACTAATGGCATTAATTGTATTGATTGCGCTTTAACATAGGTAACCGTAACTGGCACATTTATAACTAAAGATTCCCTATATCTACTCTGATTCCCCTTCCTTATTTACTTATGGTTTGTGTATCTTTCCTTCTTTGCATCCTTCATTCATTTCGTTCCTGTTTCTTCCTTGGCAGTTGTCAGGCCCGGTTCTTTTCTCTACGTTACCCCGTGGTGTTTCTCCCGTGCCTTTCCTGCATTCTTAATTCACTTAATTGAGAGTGCCACTTGTCGTTATATCGATGTTCTGCACGGCATGCCCCGTCAACTTGTTGATAGTCCACGTGTCATGTCTTTTTCCCACCAATACAGATAGTCCCCCACTTTCTGAATATTCTCAACTGAATATTCGAGAAGGGTAAGTTTTATCGAGGAAATTCTTTGTCGTTGTTTCTTGAGTATCATCATGTCTCCTTCAGAATCGCTACAACGTATGTCACATTCATTTAATGCATATGCCATGTGGCTTCTTATGATTGGATCTGCAGTTTCTCAGTGCTTTTTTGGGTTTTTCTATGGCTGCATCAGTCACGAAATGACGGTTCCATTATGACACTTCATAATGACCAATTTTAACGACGATTGTATTTTATAACTGTATCTTCTTATAAATATTTCATTCGTTTTGATTTCTTGAAGTCTTCCTTCTTCAGTATTCCATTACCTTAATCCTTATTTCTTCGTATCTCTGTACCTTTTCTTTTGTATTTCCTTTGATAATCATGCCTCGCAAAGTTGTGATCATTGATGAACTTGCTCCTTCCACTGCCCCTATTAGAAGTATGAGAGGTGGTAGACTTTGTAGCCTTAGTTCATTACCTAATCGTGGTTCCTTTTCTCAAAGTAGTTCTGCTAGACCATCTTCTTCTAGACCTAGGGCTCCCCTAACCCCTAGATCTTCTTCTAGAAATAGGATCTAAATGAACCTGTGTGTGAACCTACAGTCGTAGAGATTGTTCCTCAAGAGTTTTCTTTTGTAACAGACCATGAGACCATGAGAAATCATGTCTTTTCTATAGCTTCCCTCAACCCTGCTGAACTTTACCCAAGTTTAATCATTGTCGGTCTTCTTTCCTTTGTTCGACGAGAGTGTCATTGGAAACCAGATTTCCCAGTTTTAGTCCCTGGTACCAACCAAAGAATCGCCTCTAACTATGTCGGTTTCTATTTTGTTTATACCTACCTTTTTACTTTAGGGTTTAAGCCTCTTATTGATCCAGTAATCATTGAGTTATAGTGTTACTTCAATGTGTGCCTTGCCCATATTGGCCCCATCGTGTGGAGGGCTGTAGCATGCCTTCGTTATTTGTCGGATGTGGTTTCTGTCCCTTTTACCTTTCGACACTTGCTTCATCTTTATTCCCCCAAGTTTTTTTGTGAAGGAGTTTTGTCCCTTGTGGCTAGAATAAAAGAGTGTTAGTTAGTCTCGAGTATGACCGAGACCGTGGCCGGTATGCTCGCTTTGTTACTGCCCCCATTAGTGGATTAATGGGTGAAGAAAATATGTCTTTCCCAGAAAAATGGAATTTTGCATGTAATTTTTCTTCTCCTTTTTTCTTTTTATATGCCTCAAATTACTTCATGTATTCACATATCTATTTTTTCAGCAACCATGGAAGTCACTGACGAGATTCCCGACTTTCATGCTTAGGTAGAAAAGATATTAATTGTTGCTCCTATGGACAAAAGATCTTGCAAATTTCTTTCTCAAACATTCGATTGGAAAGTGAAAACGCATGGTACTTTTTACCTTCATAATTCTTCTTTCTTACTTGTTCGAACGAAAATTTCTCATCCTCCCTTTTTTATTATTAGGGTTTGTTATTCGTGGCATTAGTCCCGCATCTGTTCCATCAACCAGGCTTTCCGCGAGTCTTGCCTAGGAACGGATTTTGACTGCTCCTTTCTCCAAAAGGAAAACTGATGAAGCTCGTGGCTCTGATGATGAAGAGGAGATAGAAGAAGGTTCTTTGGTGAGAAAATCGCACGTCAGGAGACGCGTGATTTCTGATGATGAAACTACTGCCTCTCATGACCTTCCATCAAGTTCAATTCCTTTCACACTCATAGATGAGCTAGAAAATGCTCCTTTAGTGATTTCTGATAAATCTGTTGTTAATCCTCCAGCCAGTTATGTTGATAGATTGTCCGCTCAAAGCTTCAAGGGTGAAGAAGCTTTTGGGCCTATTTCTGAAGAATTGCCTCTTGCTTCACTTCCAGTTCCATCTACCACTAACCCTCATGTGTCTTTACCTAACGTTACTCTGGTTGTTACTCCCGTGGCTGCTTGTCATGTAGAAGCTGAACCTTCTAGCAGCAGAAGGGAGATAAACAGAGTTTTAATTGAGGTCCCTAAAGGCGAGAACTTATTGAGAAAATCTGGTCAAGCTGATGTATGGTTGAAGCCACTGCTAGGCCCCGTGGAGAAGTAGAAGTTAGAAGGCCATAGCTCACTGATCTTAATAAAATACATTGTTCATTCTTCTCTAAATGTATAAGTATTATTACTCCCCTGCCTTTTTTGCAGGTTAATTTGATTGGTATAGAGCTTATGAAAAGAGTTTCTCAGACTGATCAGCATATTATTGAATTGCGCACCGAGGCTCATAACTGGAAAGAACAATTTGAAGGTCTTCAATTGGAAAAGGAAATTCTTGCATAAGATAAAAATGCTCTGGAGCAACAAATGAGGATGGTGTCCGCTGAGTTAGCGGCTGAAAAAGTTTCTTCCAGTCAGGTCGGGAAGGATAAGGACATACTGGAATCTTCTTTTGCTGAACAACTTTCCAATGCTACTGAAGAAATAAGAGGTTTGAAAGAACTCTCAATCAAAAAGAGGTTTACGTGGTTGAATTGGTTCAGACACTTACCCAAGCTCAGGAAGATCTCCGCACCTTTACAGATAAAATTCAGTTCTTGGAAAGTGCTCTCGCTCCTTTGAAGACAGCCTATGAAGCCTCGAAAGCAAAAAAAGAAGAGCTGAGAGCTAAGATTAATTAGTAGGAGAAGGATTATGAGGCCCTCGAGGATAAGTTATCGATGGATGTTAGTTGGGATTCTCTGAACACTCGCCTCGAGACTTTAATTGAAGCTAACCAAGAGGGTTTTGACCTTAATGCTGAGATTGCTAGGGCTAAAGAAGCAATTGATAAAACTCAACAACGTTAAAGCTTTTCCTCACCTAAAGACGAAGGTTCCAAGGGTGATGAAGATGGACTTGTTCCTGGCAGAGCAGATGTTCAATCCTATTTTTCCCAAGTTGATCCTTCTTTCAGTTGATGATGCTCCCATTGATGATGCTCCTTCGCTTTTTCCTTTCCCTTACTTTTTTGTTAGCTTTTATTTGGAACTCCCTTATGTTGTTTTTCCCTTAATTTAACAACTTTTAGGAAGGTTTGTATTTGGTTTCCCCCTGTCTTTTTGGGTTTTGATGATAAATTATCACCCTTGTTTTTTAAGGTTAATATATAAATATTCCGGGTGCTTTTTCCGCATATTATGCTCTTTGCCTTCTTAATATTTGAGCTATTTCTTGCATTTAAAAATTCCTTAACATTCCGTGACTTTGATAAACATGGATTTTTATAAAAGAGGGACAGTTTATGTTAACGACACTGATGAAGATGACATCTCATCTCCATATTGGTGCAAGTATATGAAACATGAAGTAGACATGAAAAGAGAAATTATTTGAAAAAGTTTTATGTTTTGAACTTTCAAATAGATTCATACATCATTCTCATAGCTGTTCATATAACACATTCATAACTGCTTTCATTATAGCATATTTACAAATATAAATTCAAGTCTATTATCCCGTGACCAAATTTTTGGCCTTCACCTAAAACTCATGGGAATATGGAATATCTTGCATCCTTTTCACGAGTTCAAACTCCTTTGAAAAATATTTTAGTTTCTTCAAGGTTTTTGATTCGGGTTAAACTATGCCTTTTTGGTACTTTTGCTTCCTTCTATGCATATAGTCCCACCAATGTTGGTGCTTTAAAGTATGAGATCTCGAACACTGGATTACTCCTTCCTTTTAGTCCATTCCCTGAAAAAGAGAATACGAGCAAGACTCGGAGATAATTATTTAGATGATGACTGCATAACCCTTTTTTCCATCAAAAAGGTTGCAATCTAGACCGAGAATAATTAAATATTCCAAGTGCCTTTTGGTTTAATATCATCATTTGGTACGGGCCAGCTTTTCCCGTATCATCTAAAATGGTTAGTAAAATTCAAAAGAACAAAATAAAATTGAACTTTTGTGATATCTGACCGTGGGTATTTTCTTTGTCTAGAGGTAATACTTCTTCAAATGAATTGCATTCCAGTTCGATGGTAGCATATTGACATCCGTGGTTTCCAACTATAATGCTCCTTTTCCAGTAATGCCTCGAACCCTATATGGGCCTTTCCAATTTGGGATCAATTTTTGTTATGACCCTAATCCCGGTCGTGATGGCGCCCAACATAAATGCTAGGCAAGCCCGACCATATAACGCTCACAACTCAACCACACAATCTATTTCCAATTTATAGCATTTAAATTATCAATAATATAGTTCTAACCAGTGATAATTGACAGAAGTAATACGGAAATCATAACAACTGTCAATAAAATTTCCAAAGACCTGGGGTCATGAGTCTAGAGCCTCTAAGATGACAAAATAATAAATCCTCAGTAATACTAATGTTCAAAAAATGCGGAAATAATAAAGGGATAGGGGGAGTCGGGTCCTGCGAACGTCAGGCAGCTACCTCGACAACTCCTGAGAATCTCTGAAGCAGCAAATAGCACAACTATGCTCCCGAGACACCTGAATCTGCACACATGGTGCAGGGAGTAAAGTGAGTACTTCCAACTCAGTGGTAATAGACATATATAATGA
>MU774170.1:0-26039 GCA_026770625.1 Nicotiana glauca
ACACACAACCCAAAACTGTTTTATTTTGAATTTTTGGGAGTATTTCTCATATAGGGAAAAATCACGTGCTTACAGATATCCACCTCGATCAGCAAGTAGTTTCCCACCACAGATGCAGGGCCAACGGTTTGATCATTATATTCAGTTAGGACCGGGGCAGAGCTCAGGCCAGCCTGAGGGCCGTCAACAGGAGCGTTCCGCACAAATGAGACAGCCTACTCCTCCATGTACTCAGTGCAGTAAGCTGCACATCGGGCAGTGTAGACAGGGTTCGAGTGCATGTTATCATTGTGGGCAGACAGGACATTTTATTAGCCGATACCCGGGGTTAGGATGAAGTGCACCAGCTCAGCCTTCATGATACATAACAGCCTCTTCGCCCTAAGTTCGTGCTTCCCGACCAGGTCCACAATCTACTTAAGGTCGTGGTAGGGGGAGAGGTGGAGGAGACACCCCAGGTTCTAGTGGTGGCCAGAATTGCTTTTATGCATTCACAAGCCGACAGGATTCAGAGGCATCCCCAGATGTTGTCACAGTTGAATTGGTTATGCTAGACTTCGATGTCATTATGGGTATGGATTGGTTGGCAACTTGTTATGCTAATATTGATTGACATGCAAAGTTGGTCCGATTTCATTTTCCTGGTGAGCATGTCCTTGAATGGAAAGGGATACAGATAAGGCGCCAGTGACTCTTCAGTTGGTTCCTATTGTGAATGAATTCCCAACGGTATTCCCTGACGAGCTTCCAGGAATTCCCCCAGAAAGGGAAATCGATTTCGCTATAGATTTGCTTCCTGATACGCAACATATATCCATTCCTCCTTACAGAATGGCTCCTGCAGAACTAAGGGCATTGAAGGAACAACTTAAGGACTTGCTCGACCAGGGCTTTATTAGGCCAAGTACATCCCCATGGGGTGCTTCGGTGCTCTTTGTTCGAAAGAAATATGGCTCGTTACGGATGTGTATTGACTAAATGCAACTAAATAAAGTCACTATCAAGAATAATTATCCTCTTCCACGGATTGATGACTTGTTCGACCAGTTACAAGGTGCCAAATGCTTTTCGAAGATCGACTTGTGATCCGATTATCATCATCTACGAGTCAGGGATATTGATATCCCAAACATCATTTAGGACGAGGTATGGCCATTTTGAATTCCTTGTTGTCACACCTCCTTTTTTACACACCACCCCGAAAGGGAGTATATAAGGGAATTTTCCACTTTAAGTGACATTATTCGAAATGGAATTATTTATTTATCAAAGTCGCCACTTGGGATAGTTTATTTGGTGTCCCAAGTCACCAGTTTATTTGAATCCCAAATCGAGGAAAATTTTGACTTTCCTTGTGAAGTCTACGAACCAGAAATTCTGACTAAGGAATTCTGTTAACCCGAGGGAAGGTGTTAGGCACCCCCGGATTCCGTGGTTCTAGCACGATCGCTTAAACTATTATAATTGGCCCATTATCTGATTTTAATACATGTTTTAGCCTATGGTACAATTTTAACTTATTAACCGCTTTTAAATTATTTTTAGGAAGATTCAACGTTATATAAAACATGTCTTGAACCACGTCACATGAATTGCACCCGCGGTCCACGACACGTTTTATCTAACGTTGTTGAGATTTGGAGTTGGATCACATGAAATGCGCACCCGAGTTTAAGGAAGTAATTTTTGCTCTCCTAAAGCAACTACGCACTTTCAAGTTTGCGAGGGCCATGGAAAATTCAACTAATATCACACCTCGATTCTAATTTCAAAAGAAAAACTTTAACTAAACTTTGAGGGCCATAACTATTGTCACACCTCCTATTTACGCTACGCCCCGCAAGGATGTAGTAAAAGGAGTTTTTCCAATTAAAGGACAATCGAAACGAGATTCGTTTATTAAGAGATTCAGAGTCACTACTTGGGAGATTTAGGGTGTCCCAAGTCACCAGTTAGATTTCCAAATCGAGGAAAAGAATGACTCTATTTAACAGTCCGCGAACCTGAAATCCGGGTAAGGAATTCCGTTAACCCGGAAGAAGATGTTAGGCATTCCTGAGTTCCGTGGTTCTAGCACGGTCGCTCAACTATTGTATTCGGTTTATTTATCTGATTTTAATACATGTTGAACCTATGTGCCAATTTTAACTTTTAACCGCTTTTATTCAAATTATTATTTAAAGAAGATTGAATGTCGTTTAAAGCATGTCTTTGGACCGCGTCACATGAAATGCACCCGCTATCCTGAACACATTTTATTCAACGTTTTGGAATTTGATTTGGGTCACATGAAATGCACACCCGAATTTAGGAAAGGTAATATTATTAAAATACGCGCCTAAAGCGACTAGCGCGTTATTATTTTGGGGAAGACCGGGAAATTTGCTAAACGGGCCATCCCAAATTCTATAGTATTTATTACAACCATTTATTGAGGGCCCCGCAGTTTGTGCATTTCATTTGGCGAGGCTCGTCTCATTTTTTATTTAAGGATATCCTAGAGCGACTATGATTTTTCTATTTATTTTATCTCTAAAAGAAATAAAGAAAAGGCCTAATTACTTAAATTTATAAAATCGGGCTTCAAGTTCAAGTCCGGATTCAAACAAAAGGGGGAACCTTTTAATTTGAAACCCGCTGCCTAACTCAAAAGCCCAAACTTATACTATGTTAAACTATAAACTGAAACCTTCAAGACAAGTCCACATCAATAGACTGATGAATGGACTTATTATTAAAAGCAGCAAACAGACTATGGATTTTGTCTTTGTTTTCCTTTTGTATTTCTTAGAATGCCTAATACATGTGATTTTCCTAATCAATTAGTTCTAACTTGTGCAATTGTGATAGTGAACATTTGAACTGGAACATGACTTATTCGTGAATCAATATACTGTGGCTCACCTTTAAATCCAATATATAACCAACATATTCAAGAATGATTATGATAGGAGTATACACATAAGAGATCTGCTAAAACTGAAACTGATTAAAAAAACCAGCCAAAGCTCTCTATTTTTTTCAATCTCCAAACTCCTCTCAAACAGGTTAAGGACTCAAGGAAAAATGCCAAAAGACCTAAGAAAAATGCTTCCCCGCCCCCCAGAACTGAAGAAATCCCCTTCTTATTATCCTAATGCCTCTATTTATACTAAAATTGAATCTCTCCTAGCCCTTAAATCCCTCAAACTAATAAGAAAACTAATCTGCCCATCAACTCTCCGAAACCCCACTACTACATGTTTCATTGTTTTGTTCAAGGGTTATGGGTGACCTATTTTTTAATTACTTCCCTTAACCCTTACCCATACCATTATGTTTTGTTCCCCACTATTCTTAAACAAATGTATTAGTTTAATGGTACATCAGTACCTTTACTGTCAGACCACTCAAGTGACCCATTTCAAAACTTCTAAAATCCCCAAACTACCCCTGAAACTACTGAAATTACTACCCATCAGCTATAACCAATCCACCTAACAATTAACTCTAATCATTTAACTAAACTGATTGAAATTAAATGCAGCAAATTAACTGAAACAATTATACTAAACTAAAATTTAAATTGAGAAGAACACAATTGTACTTAACAGAATTAACCAGAATCATGAAATTCCACACGGTTAAACAGATAGCAAATAAAAAAATTAAATCATGACTCATTATCAGTAGAAACAAATAACAATTCAACATCTAAAACAAGCAAAGGTAACAGGTGAAAATCAAGCTAAACTAAACAGAACCGAGGGAAGCAAATTAAATAGAACCAGAGAAGGATTCGAAATCGACTGGTTTGAACCTAATACGAAGTGAGATAAACAAACAATCAAGAGAACTTACCAATTGAACTTGACCACGTTAGACCTTTGATTCAGACCTGGAAATGATATTGGTCATTGGCTCTTCACTTAGAACAAATGAACAATATCGTTTCATAGCCCAAATCGAGCTTCAATTCTGTGAGAACTCAGATACGGAGAAGATGCACAAACTAGGGCTCCGAGTTTTAAGACCTGGAATTACAGGAGCGGCATGAGTGTTCAAAGAGAAATAGTTTGGGCCTAGTATTAAACAAAGTGTGAGGATGGTCTGGTGGAATTTTAGGGATAAACAGAGACGACGCCTCCACTGGAAAATCAGGGCGGCGCTAGGGTTCAGAATTTCAAAAGACGATTCGAAGGATTAGGGGTGTATTCGAATGATTCTGTCCATGTATTAGGGATGTAGGAGACGAGGTGGTGTTAGGGTGTTCGTTTGGAAGGGTTTAGACGCCGGTGTCGATGGGTTGCGGTTAGAGAGTATAGGGGCGGCGGGATTTCTTTAGGGTTTGGGTGATGAGTGAATGGGAGCGGGTTTGGGGTGGGGCTTTGGTATATTAGAATTGAAGGTTTAAGAATCCAACGGCTCTGATTGACCTCCGGAAGTGAAACGGGGCCGTTTGGTTTAGTGTTAAGGACTTCGTCGGTTTTTTATGGAGCGGGTAAGGGAACGGGTCAGGTTTGTTTTAGGCTTGGATTAGGCATGGGATTTGGGCTGGTTGTTGGGTAGAAGGGGTTTTGGCCCAATCCGAATTTCACTCTCTATTTGTTCTCTTTTCTTTTCTTTTATTTCCTTTTAATAAAACCAAAATTCTAAATTACATTACAAAAATCAAATTAACTTATAAAATACTAATTAACTTCTACTAACAATTAATACACACAATTAAATACCAATTTAAAATAAAATCACACAACTAGACCTTAAATGTTAAAAATGCAAAGTACATTATTTTTTGTGATTTTTCATTTTTGTAAAACTAACCTAATTACTCCTAATTGTACAATTAAATCTTAAAATGCAAATGCGACATATTTTTGTATTTTTATTGATTTAAACAAATAAACATGCACACATAAACGCAGACAATAAGAGAAAAAATACCACAATTCACGACAATTACAAACAAACAAAACTATTTTATTTTGATTTTTTTGGAAGAAATTCTCGTATAGGGCAAAAATTACGTGCTCACAGCTGCCCCTCTTTGCCCGTAAACACGAAGAGTTTTTGTGCAAAGACAAAGTGAGCGAATACGTGCGATTTTGCCCGTTTGAGTACTCCGTGTCAAGCATTTTTGAAAGATTTGACCGAACCTTTGCTTCAAAAAGTCTTCTATATATCACTGGCTAAAAGGGAATCAGGTCAATGTAGTTCAGGAAATTTTGGTAGCTGAGACTACCATGGAACTGTGATTTTGCTGTTACTGCTGTTGCTGCTGCTGCTACTTACCGACCTCCTTATTACACCATGCTATAAAGAAAATAAGAAGCTAGACTAAACTAGTCTATGAATCACAAAATCTTATCTAGATCTTCAACTTGCTCTTGTGTCTCTTCTTGATTTGTGTCTCTTCCGATGTTTCTTTCTTTCTGAATTGACTCGTTGTCTTCTCTTGATTTGTCGAACTCAGACTGCTTATTTCCTTCTTGTGAGCTTCGCATTTTTTTCCTTCGAAGCTTGGATTGCCTTCTTCCGACCGTTGTTGCCTTCCTTCTGATTTTTGAATTTTGAATTTATGCTGGGGGTTTCTGTTGTAACCTTCCGCCCTCTCGGCGGGTTACTGACTTCAAGACTTGAAATGTAAAGACTGAAATGTATTCCTTTATTATACGGGCGGGCTCCCGACTTCATACTGGAAATGTAAAGACAAAAATGTAAAGACTGAAATGTATTCCTCTGTTATATGGGCGGGTTCCCGATATCAATAACCTAAAAAAGGCAACGCCTCTGTTCTACGGGCAGGCTCCCGATATCAATAACTTAAAAAGGTAACGCCTCCGTTCTACGGGCGGGCTCCCGACATCAATAACTTAAAAAAGGTAACGCCTCCGTTCGATGGGCGAGCACCCGACATCAATAACTTAAAAAGGTAATGCCTCCGTTCTACGGGCGGGCTCCCGACATCAATAACTTAAAAAGATAACGCCTCCGTTCTATAGGCGGGCTCCCGACATCAATAACTTAAAAAGATAATGCCTCCATTCTACGAGCAGGCTCCCGACATCAATAACTTAAAAAGGTAACGCCTCCGTTCTACGGGCGGGCTCCCAACATCAATAACTTAAAAAAGATAACGTCTCCGTTCTACGGGCGGGCTCCCGACATCAATAACTTAAAAAGATAACGCCTCCGTTCTACGAGCGGGCTCCCGACATTAATAACCTAAAAAGGTAACGCCTCCGTTCTACGGGCGGTCTCCCGACATCAATAACTTAAAAAGGTAACGCCTCCGTTTTACGGGCGGGCTCCCGACATCAGCAACTTAAAAAGGGTAACGCCTTCGTTCTACGGGCGGGCTCCCGACATCAATAACTTAAAAAGGTAACGCCTCTGTTCTACGGGCGGGCTCCCGACATCAATAACTTAAAAAGGTAACGCCTCCGTTCTACGGGAGGGCTCCCGACATCAATAACTTAAAAGATAACACCTCCGTTCTACGGGCGGGCTCCCGACATCAATAACTTAAAGTTCTACGGGCGGGCTCCCGACATCAATAACTTAAAAAGGTAACGCCTCCGTTCTACGGGCGGGCTCTCGACATCAATAACTTAAAAAGGTAATGTCTCCGTTCTACGGGCGGGCTCCCGACATCAATAACTTAAAAAGATAACGCCTCCATTCTATGGGCGGGCTCTCGACATCAACAACATAAAAAGATAACGCCTCCGTTCTACGGTCGGGCTCCCGACATCAACAACTTAAAAAGATAATGCCTCCGTTCTACGGGCGGGCTCCCGACATCAATAACTTAAAAAGGTAACGCCTCCGTTCTACAGGCGGGCTCCCGACATCAATAACTTAAAAAGATAACGCGTCCATTCTACGGGCGGGCTCCTGATATCAACAACTTAAAAAGATAATGCCTCTGTTCTACGGGCGGGCTCCCGACATCAATAATTTAAAAGATAACACCTCTGTTCTACGGCTCTGTTCTACGGCTCTGTTCTACGGCCGGGCTCCCGACATCAATAACTTAAAAAGATAACGCCTCCGTTCTACGGGCGGGCTCCCGACATCAATAACTTAAAAAGATAACGCCTCCATTTTACGGGCGGGCTCCCTACATCAACAACTTGAAAAGATAACGCCTCCGTTCTATGGGCGGGCTCCCGACATCAATAACTTTAAAGATAACGCCTTCGTTCTATGGGTGGGCTCCCGACATCAATAACTTAAAAAAGATAACGCCTCCG
The DNA here is from genome assembly GCA_026770625.1 of Nicotiana glauca. NCBI lineage: Eukaryota > Viridiplantae > Streptophyta > Magnoliopsida > Solanales > Solanaceae > Nicotiana > Nicotiana glauca. The sequence goes on from MU774170.1 coordinate 7,236, forward strand.
TTCTACGGGCGGGTTTCCGACATCAATAACCTAAAAAAGGTAACACCTCCGTTATACGGGCGGGCTCCCGACATCAATAAGTTAAAAAGGTAACGCTCAATTCTACGGGCGGGCTCCCTACATTAGCAACTTAAAAAGGGTAACGCCTCCGTTCTACGGGCGGGCTCAAGACATCAATAACTTAAAAAGGTAACGCCTCCGTTCTATGGGCGGGCTCCCGACATCAATAACTTAAAAAGATAACGCCTCCGTTCTACGGGCGGGCTCCCGACATCAATAACTTAAAAAAGATAACGCCTCTATTCTACGGGCGGGCTCCCTACATCAATAACTTAAAAAGATAACACCTCCGTTCTACGGGCGGGCTCCCGACATCAATAACCTAAAAAAGGTAATGCCTCCGTTCTACGGGTGGGCTCCCGACATCAATAACTTAAAAAGGTAACGCCTCCGTTCTATGGGCGGGCTCCCGACATCAACAACTTAAAAAGGTAACGCCTCCATTCTACGGGCGGGCTCCCGATATCAGCAACTTAAAAAGGTAACACCTCTGTTCTACGGGCGGGCTCCCGACATCAATAACTTTATCTGCATTCTGTTACTGTTGTCCCCCTTTGCCTCCTAAACCATTTCCTTCTACTTGAAGTACCTTCTGTCAGAACTGCTTCCCTAAAAAAACTCTTGTTGTCTTCCCTCGAAACTGCTGGGGATAACACTGATGGGGAATTCTTTTTTTTTTACCTGCTGGGGAATTATTTATTTATCTGTTGGGGAACTATTTATTTATCTGTTGGGGATAACATTGCTGGCATTTCATCCTTCGAAACTGTTTCTCTTAAAGCTTGTATCGTCTTCCTCTTTCAAAACTCCTTCCTTCAAAACTTATGTTTTATCCCTCTGAGAACTGTTTGGGAATAACACTGTCGGGGAATTTTTATTCCTTCAAAACCGGTGCTTTATTCTTCTGAAAACTGCTGGGGATGACACTGGCTTTTTACTTTTTCTGAACACAAGTTTCATCCTTTTGTTCTGTCTGCTGGGGATACAACTTCCTTCTTCCTAAAGTGGGTACCAGACTTCAGGAAAATTTTCAAAAATGAAAGAAAAATTTTTTCGCCCCAGTTTGATAATCTTCCTTGTATCATGCCTCTCTGCCATCAATGACATTGCCCGTCTCTGTTTCAAATCAAAAGAAAATTCTGTCAATTTAAAGTGTGGTGGTTGGTTGTGGTGCTCCTGCTGGGGATGGTTCTCCTCTCCTCTTTTCCCTGCTCTGTGTCGTCTGTCCATCTTGAAATTTGGCTGATAACTTCCTCCCTTCTTGACGACTCCTTATTCACCATCCTCTCACCGTTGTTTTCCACTTTTATCCTCTTATCTGACCCCATATATTTTCTATGATAGTTGACTCCGCTTGAGGATCTTGCATGTTTTACTGATGAACCACTTTCTTCGTTCATTTGTGTCACTGAAAATACCTCTTCTGCTGGGGATATCCCTCTTCTTTTTGTGGCATATCTCGGGAACTGGCATTTCCCCCACCTTTGAGTCTTATATGAATTTCACAAATCGCTCTCCGTGTTGTTCTTTCTTGATTTGTCCACTGGCCTTGGCCTTGAGGTCTATAACCTTTGATTTCTTCGGGGGACATCCTTCTTGACACTGGTCCATCCTTTTGTCAATCTCCTCTTGTTGGGGAATATCCTTCTGGACACTGGCCTTGCACTTGTTCCTTCCTGACTTATACCACTTGGATGTTCTAATCAGATCCCGTTTTGTATAATTGGAAAGCTGATGGCAAATTTTGAAGTCATTTCTCACTTGTCTTGACCAAACAGACTCTGTTGGGGAATTTTTCGATGAAAGGAGAAAGATAAAAGGAACATAAATAAAAGACAAAGGAAAAAGATGACTCTCTAACAAGAAAAACTATTAAAACCTATCAAACGTGGATACCAACTCTACTGGTCATGACATGCACATATGGCCTATCCTCCGTCGTTAATCGCCTTTCACAATTTCTGTCTGGTGATTTACATCTAATTCTCACCCTTATTCAACTTGTAGTGCCCGAAGGTTTTCACTATCAAGTCTCTCTCATTTTGGCTATTCTCTCATCTTATAGTCGCCTCAAGGTGCCAGTGAAAGTTTTCACCAACAAGACTCTCTCGTTTGTATTACTTTTCAGCTGGGGATTGGGGTGTTACCGCTAAGACTCTCTCATTTTATTTATTTTCTGCTGGGAATCAGAGTGTTATGTTCTGATAAGACTCTCTCATTTGTCTGACTTGGCATCTTTTGAAGACCGATCAGAAGGTCTTTCTGTGGACCATAATGTGGGATTTTGGATAGGCTAGAAAGAAAGGGTATTTAAAGGCTAAAAAACACAATAACTTGGGTTCAAAATTACAACTTTCGGAACTAGATTTCTTTACAACGAACACAACTTCTGCCCCAATTTCTTGCTTGGAGATTTTTTTTAATTTTTTTTTATTTTTTTTGTTACACTATGACCGAGCTGTGAAGCACCTACGTATCCTTTTTGAGGAATCAGGTCAAACGTAGTTCCCAATTCCTCGTTGTTCTAGTTTTCCTTTCCACTTATTATTTTTTTTCTTTCTTTTCTTTATCTCTTTTTCTCTTTTGTTGTTTTTTGTTGCTTTTGTTGTTTTTTTTTCCTTTTTTTTTTCTTTATCTTCCATGTTTGTGTTTCTAATCTCTGCTACCGATTCCGAATGAGGGGTATGAAAGAAAACAAATAAGGCTCAAAGGGTTGACGAAGGATAAAGTGTTTAGATAGCAGAATAAAATGCTTTCGTCATTCCAATCTTCAAACACGCCAGGTACAGACAACATAATTAAACATTCGTAACATCTTCTGATTGTGACAGACTCAATAACCATATCCACACATTTGTTTTCTTTATCCGTTAAATGCAAAGCGCTATTGGGTAACACTCTCACTCTTATTATTTTGCCAATTTTAGGCAAACTTGTCTTTTAATTTCCAGCTGATGCGGCTTGACATATAAGGTTTCTTTATGTTCTATTAACCCCAGTTTCACAGGGTTCGGGTTCTCAGTCTGTTCTTATTTTCTTTACGTGCCCCGATCATCTTCCAATTGATTCATGATTAACTTTTAAGATTAGGCCAAAATTATGCGCGCATATCATGTCACTAAAGTTGACAGAAAAAGGACTATAAAGAGGAAAGACTTAGATAAAAATAATGACTAGAAATAACGGAAGACAGAGAATTGCATTAGACAGATAGGGAAAGAGTTTGTACAACAAAACAAGCACAATAAACTGGGGTACAACCTTCAGAACAAACCTAAACAACACTAATGAGACGTTACGATCAAAGGAACTAGACAAAAATAAAAGGATAGAAAGGTTCGAGTTACAAGACAATATCTAGATTACAACGCTGAAATAACCCGGACAACAAAAATGACAATAAAATGAGCCACCAAGATTCCTTCCTGAATGACTTTTCAATTGATAAGCTTGACATTTAGCCACAAATTTGATTATCAGAATCACTACGGCCTTATCCAGTTTCAGCCGGCAAATTCCCTAGTGGACTCTCGGATGTGAATGGTGCTCTTGTTAGCAAATTGTGACTTGGAACGGGGCTCTCCTCGACCATTAGCCCATGCTTGACATGTTTTAGTCATTTTTTGTTTCGGTACTCTATTTTCCTCAATAACGGTAGACTCTAGATGAACCCTCTGACCCTGAGCCTCTTGAGTACTTGTAACAGCTTCGATGTCAGTTATCATTTTTCCTCGAATCTTTTGTTATCCGCTTGCCACAAACCAACCACCTCACCTTTCTTCACAATTCAAAACAAGTTAGAATGGACTCAGTCAGTCCTTATTATTATCAATATTTTTCATTTTTTTTGTTATGGTCGAATCTTATGGAGATTGCCTACGTATCATGACCCCGCATGAATTAAACCTTGCGTAGTTCAGACAGATACACGACAATAAAACATTTTTTGGAATTTTCAGTTTTTCATAATAAAACAAACTTTGATTTTAAAAGAAAGGTTTAAAAACTGATCAAACTAACAGGCTTAGGCTTTGACGGAAAGACGAAATACAGACCCGAAAATCAAACAACCCACCTACTCTAAGAAATACAAACTTGAAAACAAACTGACAAATTCCTTCCCTATCTGCTAATTTTAACCAAGTGGCTGTTTTTGCAAATGTGGCCTCTTCATAATTTCACATGAATTTAGGCCGAGGAGGATTATTTTATGACACTTCACAAACTTATTCGTTCTTTTACGAAAATAGTCTTTCGACAACTGAAAGATACTCTAAGGCTATCTCGGCAAGAACGGTTTAAAACACGGTCGAGGCTGGCTTGGCTTATTTTGACTGAAAATCCAAACGGCATTCACTTGCCCACTGACTCTTTTTCTTGTTTTTCAAATTAAAATAAAAGACCTAGTTTTGCAAACACGACCTTTCAGCACTTCGGTGACGAAGATTTTAAGGCTGTGTGGGCTAACCGATCAAAACCCTTAAAAATGACCCAAGGTGTCTGTTTATGCAAAGTCAGCCTTTCGGTATCCCTTTCGGGAACATTCGACTATTTTTGTCAGAAACGGCATCACCTGACTTATTCATGACTCTTTTTCTTGTTTTTTCAAAAAATAGAAAACCCGATATTGCAAACACGGCCTTTCAGTGCCTCGGGGATGAAGATTTTAAGGCTGTATGGGTCAACCGGCCAAAAATCTAAAAAATGACTAAAGGTAGCCGTTTATGCAAAGTCAGCCTTCCGGCATCCCTTTCGGGAATATTCAGCTATATTTGACAAGAGCGGTATCACCCGACTTACCAACGACGAAGATTAAAACTTGACAACTTTTGGCTATTTTTGCAAAAGGGGAGGTTGGACCCGATGAGGGTTGCCTACCTATCTCACACCCTGTGAGAATCAAAGCGGCGTAGTTCGGTCAACAAAACGGACTATTTTTGAAAAAACATTTTTCCTTTTTTTTTTCATCGGTAAATAAAGCAAACTATTTTTTGAAAACAAGACTTTTTCTTTTCATTTTTCTTTAGCAAAATAAACTATTTTTGAAAACAAGATTCTTTTCATTTTTTTTATGGTAAGTAAAACAAAATAAAATCTCCTTTTTTTTTGTTTTTCTTTTCATTTGGTAAATGAAACAAACTATTTTGAAAAATAAAATATTTCCTTCTTTTTTTCATTTTTCTCAAAAATTCGGCAGAGTTTCGATACTATTTGGGCATTGGTATTTTCAAAATAGGTGACACTGCTATCTTTTTTTCTGTTTTTTTTCCCAATTTTTTCCAATATTCAAAAATCGGTCAACATACAAGTCTGAAGCAAATAAATGCACCAGTAGCAAGTAAAATGCATCAGGATGGTCTTTTTTCATTTTGGGTACACCTGTCCTAGACAGACCCAACCCCTGTGTTGAGTCTCCAAAGTCAAATGCACATGATGCAAACAAACGTTCCTACTAGGGATCCGGCATGAGACTGAGTTATTCTAGGTTCAAAATCCGGGTTTATTATTCTAGACCTGGCTTACCCGAGCGGACAACTCGAGCCGGGGGGAGGGGGGACAGCGTACCGGTGATACAGAAGCTCCGCTGTCTTAGCAACTTATCCGAACCTCGTTCTAAAATTGGAGTAGACTCTATACAGAAAAGAAGTCACACGAAGTGCACCCTTCTTCATGATTTAGAAGACTCAGAGAGGAGAGGGGTTTCGGCACAGTTTATATATACAGTTCAAATAATATCAAAGCGGTAAATCACTTAGCACATTTAGCAGGAAAACATGTAGGAAAATCAGATAAAGCCAAATATAACAATTATTCTAAGCTCGAATTCTTAAACCCTGAACCGAAGTTCTGGGTTAATAATTCCCCAGCAGAGTCGCCAGAGTTGTCACACCTCCTATTTACGCTACGCCCTGCAAGGATGTAGTAAAGGGAGTTTTTCCAATTAAAGGACAATCGAAACTGGATTCGTTTATTAAGAGATTCAGAGCCGCCACTTGGGAGATTTAGGGTGTCCCAAGTCACCGGTTAGAATCCTGAATCGAGGAAAAGAATGACTCTATTTAACAGTCCGCGAACCAAAAATCCGGATAAGGAATTCTGTTAACCCGGGAGAAGGTGTTAGGCATTCCCGAGTTCCGTGGTTCTAGCACGGTCGCTCAACTGTTGTATTCGGCTTATTTATCTAATTTTAATACATGTTGAACCTATGTGCCAATTTTAACTTTTAATCGCTTTTATTCAAATTATTTTTTAAAGAAGATTGAACGTCGTTTAAAGCGTGTCTTTGGACCGCGTCACATGAAATGCACCCGCTATCCTGAACACATTTTTATTCAACGTTTTGGAATTTGATTTGGGTCACATGAAATGCACATCAGAATTTAGGAAAGGTAATATTATTAAAATACGCGCCTAAAACAACTAGCGCGTTATTATTTTGGGGAAGGCCGGGAAATTTGCTAAACGGCCCATCCCAAATTCTATAGTATTTATTACAACAATTTATTGAGGGCCCCGCAGTTTGTGCATTTCATTTGGCGAGGCTCGTCTCATTTTTATTTAAGGATATCCTATAGCGACCATGATTTTTCTATTTATTTTGTCTCTAAAAGAAATAAAGAAAAGGCCTAATTACTTAAATTTATAAAATCGGGCTTCAAGTTCAAGTCCGGATTCAAACAAAAGGGGGAACCTTTTAATTTGAAACCCACTACCTAACTCGAAAGCCCAAACTTATACTATGTTAAACTATAAACTGAAACCTTCAAGACAAGTCCACATCAATAGACTGATGAATGGACTTATTAATAAAAGCAGCAAACAGACTATGGATTTTGTCTTTGTTTTCCTTTTGTATTTCTTAGAATGCCTAATACATGTGATTTGCCTAATCAATTAGTTCTAACTTGTGCAATTGTGATAGTGAAGATTTGAACTGTAACATGACTTATTCGTGAATCAATATACTGTGGCTCACCTTTAAATCCAATATATAACCAACATATTCAAGAATGATTATGATAGGAGTATACACATAAGAGATCTGCTAAAACTGAAACTGATTAAAAAAAACCAGCCAAAGCTCTCTATTTTTTTCAATTTCCAAACTCCTCTCAAACAGGTTAAGGACTCAAGGAAAAATGCCAAAAGACCTAAGAAAAATGCTTCCCCCCCCAGAACTGAAGAAGTCCCCTTCTTATTGTCCTAATGCCTCTATTTATACTAAAATTGAACCTCTCCTAGCCCTTAAATCCCTCAAACTAATAAGAAAACTAATCTGCCCATCAACTCTCCGAAACCCCACTACTACATGTTTCATTGTTTTGTTCAAGGGTTATGGGTGACCTATTTTTTAATTACTTCCCTTAACCCTTACCCATACCATTATGTTTTGTTTTCCACTATTCTTAAACAAATGTATTAGTTTAATGGTACATCAGTACCTTTACTGTTAGACCACTCAAATGACCCATTTCAATACTTCTAAAATCCCGAAACTACCCCTGAAACTACTGAAATTACTACCCATCAGCTATAACCAATCCACCTAACAATTAACTCTAATCATTTAACTAAACTGATTGAAATTAAATGCAACAAATGAACTGAAACAATTATACTAAACTAAAATTTAAATTGAGAAGAACACAATTGTACTTAACAGAATTAGCCAGAATCATGAACTTCCACACGGTTAAACATATAGCAAATACAAAATTAAATCATGACTTATTATCAGTAGAAACAAATAACAATTCAACATCTAAAACAAGCAAAGGAAACAGGTGAAAATCAAGCAAAACTAAACAGAACCGAGGGAAGCAAATTAAATAGAACCAGAGAAGGATTCGAAATCGACTGTTTTCAACCTAATACGAAGTGAGATAAACAAACAATCAAGAGAACTTACCAATTGAACTTGACCACGTCAGACCTTTGATTCAGACCTGGTAATGATATTGGTCATTGGTTCTTCACTTAGAACAAATGAACAATATCGTTTCATAGCCCAAATCGAGCTTCAATTCTGTGAGAACTCAGATACGGAGAAGATGCACAAACTAGGGCTCCGAGTTTTAAGATCTGGAATAACAGGAGTGGCATGAGTGTTCAAAGAGAAATAGTTTAGGCCTGGTATTAAACCAAGTGTGAGGATGGTCTGGTGGAATGTTAGGGATAAACAGAGACGACGCTGCCACTGGAAAATCAGGGCGGCGCTAGGGTTCAGAATTTCAAAAGACGATTCTAAGGATTAGGGGTGTATTCGAACGATTCTGGCCATGGATTAGGCATGTAGGAGACGAGGTGGTGTTAGGGTTTTTGTTTGGAAGAGGTTGTCGATGGGTTGCGGTCAGAGAGTATGGGGGCGGCGGGATTTCTTTAAGGTTTGGGTGATGAGTGAATGGGAGCGGGTTTGGGGGTGGGGCTTTGGTATATTAGAATTGAAGGATTAAGTCGAGCCGTTGGATTATAAGAATCCAACGGTTGTGATTGACCTCCGGAAGTGAAACGGGGCCGTTTGGTTTAGTGTTAAGGACTGGGTCGGTTTTTTATGGAGCGGGTAAAGGAACGGGTCAGGTTTGTTTTGGGCTTGGATTAGGCGTGGGAATTGGGCTGGTTGTTGGGTAGAAGGGGTTTTGGCCCAATCCGAATTTCACTCTCTATTTGTTCTCTTTTCTTTTGTTTTATTTCCTTTTAATAAAACCAAAATTCTAAATTACATTACAAAAATCAAATTAACTTATAAAATACTAATTAACTTTTACTAACAATTAACATACACAATTGAATACCAATTTAAAATAAAATCACACAACTAGATCTTAAATTTTAAAAATGCAAAGTATATTATTTTTTATGATTTTTCATTTTTGTAAAACAAAGTTAATTACTCCTAATTGTACAATTAAATCTTAAAATGCAAATGCGACATATTTTTATATTTTCATTGATTTAAACAAATAAACATGCACACACAAACGCAGACAGTAAGAGAAAAATACCACAATTCACGACAATTGCAAACAAACAAAACTATTTTATTTTGAATTTTTGGGAGTAATTCTCGTATAGGGCAAAAATCACGTGCTCACAACTATATCTTGCTTAATATGGCACTCCTCAACTAATTATCTAAAATTCCTTATACTTCAAGACCCACCTTATAGTCCGCTAATATTATCGACATCCCAAATATAACTTCACCCTCCCTCAAAAATCAAGCACAAAATAATTCTGAAAGAGAAAACTTAACAATGACAAAAAAACTTAAAGAAGTGCATTAGATTAAAAGAAAAAGCTACTGACATAATATTCATTATTGACAACTCCTATAATGGAACCAATTTGATTAACATAAAGCTACTGTTTCTATGAAAATGTATCAGTAGTATAAAGAAGCTCATTCAACAACGAGATTTGTAATGCAACTACCACTTTAAACTAAGTGGATCAAAAGGAGTTCATTTAATACATTTTTCTTCCTATTCCTCACTTGCCTTTTAATATAAATTTATCCATTTGAAATTATCTTGGATTCAGAAGGAAGAGTTGTGTATTGCAATCTATTTTAGAAACAAACACGCGATGCACGCCAATCGGAGAAAGAGCAATAGAAAACCATCCCCGACTATTCTGAAGAAGTGATAAACAATGCATGCACCACATCTCCATTCGCACTCCCAATTTTCTGAATTTCTCACGTGACAACAAACTAACATTCCTTAAGTGCTGATCAAAAGGAATTCTTGAACCCCAAAAATATGTACAAAATACCCCAATAATCTAAGTAGTGGGCAAATTTCAAAAATTGCACAAAGAAACCAGATTGCCCCAACAATGATAACAAATTAGTGAATGTTTATGCTGACAGTGCACTCATTTCGACCGGAAATTTAATGAAGAAAAGAGCAAATTTTCTTTATTCTTAGCTCAGTCTTTGCTTTAACAATCGAAACCACTCAAATTAACCCAAATCACAACTAGATTTAAAAGATCAAAAAACAAACAGAAGAAATAACTCCAGTAATTCCATCTTAACAAACATACGATAAACTACGCATCTAACACCAAATTTATAAGCCATTTCAACAAACAAAAAGATTAAATTAGAGAAGGAATTGAACATTTCCAATTGCTGATGATTTTTTTTCAAAAATAGTCTAACTGGGACGCTGACCTAGGAGCTCTATTGAAATTTGAAAAAAAAAAACTCGGCAACTCAAAATAGGACATTAGATCCAGACCTCAGAAACTCGTTGTAACCGTGACAAAATCAAACAACAATAGCAGCTGAAGCTCTCCTTTCAGAAGTGTCATTGCTGGTTGTTTTTGGTGAAGCAGGGGTCGCTGGTTTGGTTGTGTTCTGCGGCTGAAGCGGATGAAGTCAAGGGTGGTCTTTTGGTATATGTCTACTGCTAAAGAAGATGACTGACAATGGGGGGTTCGTTTTGTGCGCTGCTTTTTCTCTTCTTTTTCTGTGTATCTCCCATGCAGCTCCATGTGCTAGATATATATATCATGTGTGTGTGTTGTGAACTTGGAGAGCAAAAAATGAGTCTTAAGAGTATTTTCCCCTTTGGTCCCTTATGGGCTATATTTGAAAATTGCATAAGGATGAGTGAATTTGGAATATACTCCCTCTGAAGAGTGTGTCGTGTAGTGCATGAGGATAAGAGTGGTGAGCTGTTTTTTTTTTGGAAAAGATTGTGAGAATGGATCTTTGATTTTTTATTTATTTAAAAGAAACGGAAATGTTCATGTGAGTTAGTTATGGGAAGTGGATAATGAAGCATCTTTTGGCAAGTTGCACAATTTATTAGCTCTTGTTCTTTTAATTTTTTTTTCTTCAAATTTTCTTTTTAAAATAGCTTTACAAAGATACTAGTATATTTAAGCTAATAAAAATGTTTAAAGAAGTATAACTACCATATTAATGAAATTTAAATACTACTCAATATATACTAAATGTAAAGTATTTTTTGAACCTTTTTCTTCTTATCTTTGTTTTTTTGGAAAATAAAATGCCAAGACTATTTTTATATTTTTTTAATAAAAAATATCAACTATCTAGGATAAGGAAAAATATTTTTTGTAGTTTTTTATTTTTTATTTTATTTTTTGTGATAAAATAAAGCAAAAAAAATCAAAATTAGTTGAAATAACTATATTAGGCCTAAATTAAATATTTACGTGCTAAAAATATGAAAAGTCTTGTGGAGGGTCAAAAATCACATGTCTACAGCTGCCTCTCTTTGACTGGAAACGCAAAGAGTTTTTAGACAAAGAATGACTAAACATGTTTTTTGACCCGACCCTTATTTAGAAAGACCAAAAGCTAAGAGAAAGGAGAATGTGAACGAGCCCTGGTATCTGAGCTGCCTACATATCCTTGGTTATAAAGAAATCAGGCTACGTGTAGTTCAAAAGTGAATGTGGTGATGGAGTATCAAGGTGGAAAGCCGATCGAGGTGCCATTCTGCCGAGGTTCCAGTCCGTGGTCCCGTTATTACATCAAAAATCAAAATTGAAAAAGACTAACTAAACCTATCAGCTAGAGTTACAAGATTCCTATCTATGAGTCTTCTGAAGCTTGATCTTGAGTCCTGATTGGTTCTTCATGCGGACCTTGATCTGAATCTTGATGATTGTTAGCTGCAGGTGTTGTTTCAATCTTCTTCAGCTTTTCAAACCAAGACGGGACATGTAGAGCCTGTGAACTCAGCCTTGTCTTGATCAACTCACATCTTCCATTAACTTATGCATTTGGATTCACTTCTTTTTCCTTTCTTCTTTTTCTTTATTCTGGATTGAGACTCATTCTTTTGGTCATCTCGAACCCTGTGTCTCGAGGTAAAACCTGCTCAGACACCAAAAACAAACAAACAAACGAAATTTTCTGCCCCAGTTTTTACTAGGAAAATTTTGTGAGTTATTTATAACAAAAATCTAAACTTTTTTTTTGAAAGTGATAAAAGTCAGGATTGTGTATCCTTGGGAATATGAAGTGAAGCCCTAAATTGGTAAGATTGTCAGGTTATGCTGGAAAGATGACTGGGTTATGATGGAAAAGAAAAAGGGGCCTCGGGTTATGCGGGTAAATCACCGGGTTATGCCAGAAGAAAAGAAAAGGGTCCCCGGGTTATAGCGGGAGAAAAGAAAAAAAGTCCTTGAGTTATGACAGGGAGGTCCACGGGTTATGCCGGGATAAAAAGAAAAAAAAGGTCCTTGGGTTATGCCAGGGAGATCCACGAGTTATGCCGGGATAAAAAGAAGAAAAAAGGTCATTGGGTTATGCCAGGGAGATCCACGGGTTATGTCGGGATAAAAAGAAAAAAATGTCCTTGGGTTATGCCAGGGAGATCCACGGGTTATGCCGAGATAAAAAGAAAAAAGGTCCAGGGTTATGCCAGGGATAACTAGGGAATGAGACCCTATGTTGGAAAAGATTACCAGGTTATGCTGGCATCATCTAGGGAGTGAGACCCTATGTTGGAAAAGTGAGACTACTGAATTATGTACCTATGCTAAAATGAACCAAGAAGGAATTTTTTATTTATTTATAGAAACATCAATATTTTTCTTTTAGAAAATCATTCTTTTAAACAAATTGCCCCAGCACCTCTTTTTTTCCAAATTATCCTAGGAGAAAATTCGTCAAACTAGGTTTCTATCTTAGGAGAAAGATTCATCAGACTAAGATTTCTATCATAGGAGAAAATTCATCAGACTAGGTTTCCTATCTTAGGAGAAAAATTCATCAGACTAAGATTTTGATCCTAAGAGAAAGTTCATCAGACTAGGTCTCTTTTCTTATCTTAGGAGAAAAATTCATCCGACTAAGATTTGATCCTAGGAGAAAATTCATCAGACTAGGTCTTCTATCTTAGGAGAAAGATTCATCAGATTAAGATTTTGATCCTAGGAGAAAATTCATCAGACTAAGTCCCTTTTTTGTTATCTTAGGAGAAAAATTCATCAGACTAAGATTTCTATCCTAGGAGAAAATTCATCAGACTAGGTTTCCTATCTTAGGAGAAAGATTCATTAGACTAAGATTTATATTGGGAGGAAAATCCATCAGACTAGGACTTTTTATCCTAGGAGGAAAAATGTGAAGACCAATGGCAAGATTTTATGCACAATAGCAAGACAAATAAAGGCAAAGATTTGAGAAACTTCCCTTTGTTGGCTCTTCTCTTCTTTTCTTTTTCTTCTCTCTCTTTTTTTTCTTTGTTTTTTTTGTTTGTTTTTTGTTTGTTTTTTTTAACCACTTTCCTTGCACTGCTTTGTTCCTGATGCAAACAAAGAAAAATTTGTCAGTTTTGAAAATGGTGGTAGTCGGTTTGTGGCCTTGAGTCGTGAGCAGCTTGGCTTTTGCTTAATTAGCTTGAGTCGATTTCAAGAGACTTTTGCTCGGCATCAACCATGATTGTTTCACACCTATTACCATTTGTATTTGTGGCTCAGTCAGCCTTGTCCCGATTGAAGATCTTTGCTCAAATGGCCTTTTCTGATATCTTGAATGACTTCCTGTTTTTTGAGCAATTTATCTATCACTGAGAATCACCAGTTATCTTTCTTGCGCCAAGTAAGCTGACAAGAGTCTTGGGGAAGCTTTTACATGAATCCTTAAGGCATGTTGACTGTAACAACTGAGTGTGCCGGCCAAATTTACTTTATGCAACTGAAAAACTAGTAGCAGATTTTGAAATCTTTTCTTGCTTGTTTTGACAAGGATTGACTCAGAGTGAAGGACACAATGATGCAAATAAACAAGTATTAATAAGACATGCCCCTGTCGGAAGGACAAAAAGAAGAGTTTTTTTTCTTAATAACTAGCCTTAATAGTCATGATATGCATTTTGGACTCAACGATTTGATTTGTCAAACTAATCCAATTTTCCCTTTTGCCATCCTTATGACCTTGAAGTCGGGCTTGTCCGTGCCAATCTTTTGTATCAAGTTCCCATGCGACCAGTGATGCCTCGAGGGATTTTTACCAACAAGTCTCTCTCATTTATTCATCTCTGCTTACTGTCGTCTTAGAGTGCCCGTGTGGGTTTTCATTAATAAGACTCTCTCATTTTTCTTTTCTTCTTTAATTTTTCTTTCTCTTTCCCCTTCTTTTTTGCGAGCAACTTGACAGTGTTCTATGTCGCGTGACAACTGTTACTCATTGCTTACTTTTCTTGGCATTCTTGAAGGTTGATCAGGATGTCTTTATTTGGAAGGTTTTTGACATTGGTAGGAAGAAAGAGTCGGCATGACGGCTCAAAGCGATGGGTTGTAGACTTACAACTTTTGGAATCGACTCTTTCAAAAGTGAAATAAACTTCTTCTTTTTTTCCCCAGTTTAAGATACAAGGGATTTATTTTTTTGGATTTTTTTTAATTCTTATTTGGTTGGACCGAACCGTAAGGCTGCTTACGTATCATTTTTAAGGAATCAGGTCTAACGTAGTTCATACATTTGACCTAACTATTTTTCAACTTTTTTTCCTCTGTCTTTTGCTTTTCTTTTTCTTTTTCTTTTTTTTTCTTCTTTTATTTTTTTTTTCTCTTTTTTTTTTCTTTTTTCTGCCCCACCTTCTATCTTCTTAGGGCATGGACTTTTGATAGTTCTTTTCTTCTTCATTTATTTTCATTTGAACATTTCTAAGAATTGGCCCAGTTTGTACTCATGGGATATGGACCCTTTTTTTTCTTTTCTTTTTCCTTTTTTTCATTTTTTTACTTTTGTCTCTAAACTTGATTCCAAAAGAGGGTGGTCAAAGAAAAATAGCACATGCTCAAAGGGGTGACAAAGGGTATAACGTATTTGGGTAGCAGAAAAAGGGCCTCCCAATCTCGAGAACGCCAATTATAGTATCTTTTCGCGATCACAACATTGACGAACATGTTTATCTTTTTGGTGTGTCGTGGTCACAAGACACTTTCCATCCCCTAATATCAAACTTTCCAACAGACTTCAGTTGATTAAACATCCTCAAGCCCGATCTTCACAATGAATTGAAGGTGAATTTTACTCGACCTTAATTCCAAAGTATTTGAACTCTTTATTCACCCTCAAAATTTTTTTTCCAGTTATCAAATTCCAGATTAAATCAGTTTCTAAGATCTGGCCAAAATTTTCGCATGCATGTCATGTCATTAAAACTAGCGAGAAAAGAACTAGGAATAGAATGACACGAAAGGACAAACTATATTTTATTGAACAAGGATGGAAGGGTTTGACAACTAAAGAAGCAACCTAAAATCTGAGTTACAACCCTAAAATAACCTGAATAATGAAAATAGCAACAAAACAGACAGACATTACTCATACAAACAGAATAAAAGGATAGAAGTGTTTGGCTCAATAAAATAAATAAAATCTGGATCACAACCCTTAAATAACCCAGATAGCAGAAAAAACACAAAAGAAGCTACCAAGATTCCTTCCTAGTAAGGAAAGAATGACTTTTCAATTTCTAAGCTTGACATTTAGCCAAAAAATTTCTCATCAAAATCACGATGGCCTTCTCCAATTTCAGTCGGCAAGTTCCCGAGAGGATTCTCATACTCTATGTCCATCACACCTTTCAAATTTGGGATTCTTGAAACCAGGCAGCAAGTGGACATCGAGGAACATATATAGATCCTTGAAGGCCATACTCTTCTGACCTGCCAACCCTTGCATGTTTTTCAACCGTTGTTTTAAGCTTTTCACTCTTTGAGTCATTTCTTCCTGTGCCATCTTTTGGACAAGCTTCTCAATCTTTGCAGTAAAATCAAATAGGTACGAGTGATACTTATGAGAGTATTACTGCTCTTGTTGGGTAGCAAATTGTGACTCACGACAAGGCTGTCCTTGGCTATTGGCTCATGCTTGACAAATTTTGGCCATTTGTTGTTTCAGTATTCTATTTTCCTCAAACAATAGACTCTTGTCAAACCCTCTGACCTTGAGTCTCTTGAGAACTTGTAACAACTTTGATATCAGTTATCATTTTTCCTTGGATCTTGTGTTGTCCGCTTACCACAAACCGACCACATCAACTTTCTTCACAATTCAAAACAAAAGCATGTTAGAATTGACTCAGTCAGTCCTTATTATTATCAATATTTTTTCACCTTTTAAAATTTTTTCATTTTTTTAATGATGATCGAACCTGATATGGGTTGCCGACGTATCATGTGGGAACATGAACCAGATCTTGTGTAGTTCGGGAAGATCAAGAATAAAACAAATAAGCTAACTCTTTTTTTTTTGGATTTTGAGTTTTTTTTTTCTCTCTTTTTTTTTTCTTTTTTAATTTTCGAAAGAAAGACTTATATAAAGAAGAAAGAAAATATTTTTTGATTACTTTTTTTTTGAAATTTTGAAATAAAAACTTCTAAAGAAGAAAGAAAATGTTTTTTGGATTTTGAACTTTTATTTTTTGAATTTATGAAAGAAATACTTCTAAAGAAAAGAGAAAATATTTTTGAATTTTGAATTTTCTTTTGAATTTTCGAAAGAAGAATGAAAATATTTTTGGATTTTTGAGAAAAATTAAAAGAAAAATATATTTTTTTGTATTTTTTAAAAATTTAGGATCTAAAAGAAAGACTTTTTAAAGAAGGAAGTAAAGGAAAATATTTTTGGATTTTTTTGAAAATGATGGGCCGGAACCGATGAGGTTTGCCTACGTATCTCACATCCGGTGAGAATCAGACCCGCATAGTTCACCCAGATTTGACGGAACAAGAAAAACATAACTTATTTTGAAATGACTTTTTTTTTTTTGAATTTTGGAAGAGTTTCAGAATTTTCTAAATACCTCCCTCTCACTTTTTTTTTTGATTTTCTTTTTTCTTTTTTTTTTTATTTTCTTTCCCTATTCTAGAAGCCAGTCAACATGCAAGCCCGAATAGACAGATACGCAAGTAGCACGTAAGATGCATCAATATGGTCTTTTAATTTGGGTACACCTGTCCTAGACGGATCCAACTCCTATGGTGAGTCCCTAAAGTCAAATACACATGATGCAAACAAGCGTTCCTACTAGGGATCCGGTATGAGGCTATGTTATTCTAGGTTTTAAAACCTAGGTGTATTGTCTTAGACGTGGCTTACCCGAGCGAACAACTCGAGTTGAGGGGGGGGCAGCGTACCGGGAATACAGAAGCTTCACCGGCTTTGCAACTTGTCCGAACCTCGTTCTAAAATGGGATAAGACTCTAGACAGAAGAGAAGTCACACGAAGTGCACCCTTCTCCATGATTTATAACACTCAAAGAGATGAAGGGTTTCATAGCAGTTTATATACAATTCACAAAATATCAAAGCAGTAAAGCATTTAGCACATAGGGCTCAAACATGTAGGGAAATCAGATAACAAATAAAGCCAATCATAACAGCTATTCTAAGCTCGAATTCTTGAACCCAGAATCGAAGTTCTGGGTTTGGCTCCCCAGCAGAGTCGCCAGAGCTGTCACACCTCCTTTTTTACACACCACCCCAAAAGGGAGTATATAAGGAAGTTTTTCCACTTTAAGTGACATTATTCGAAATGAGATTATTTATTTATCAGAATCGCCACTTGGGATAGTTTATTTGGTGTCCCAAGTCACCGGTTTATTTGAATCCCAAATCGAGGAAAATTTCGACTTTCCTTGTGAAGTCTGCGAACCAGAAATTCTGACTAAGGAATCCTGTTAACCCGAGGGAAGGTGTTTGGCACCCCCAGATTCTGTGGTTCTAGCACGATCGCTTAAACTATTATAATTGGCCCATTATCTGATTTTAATACATGTTTTAGCCTATGGTACAATTTTCACTTATTAACCGCTTTTAAATTATTTTTAGGAAGATTCAACGTTATCTAAAACACGTCTTGAACCACGTCACATGAAATGCACCCGCAGTCCACGACACTTTTTATCTAACATTGTTGAGATTTGGAGTTGGGTCACATGAAATGCGCACCCGAGTTCAAGGAAGTAATTTTTAAATAGCACGCCTAAAGCAACTACGTACTTTCAAGTTTGCGAGGGCCATGGAAAATTCAACTAATGGCACACTTCGATTCTAATTTCAAAAGAAAAACTTTAACTAAACTTGAGACCCATAACTATATCTTGCTTAATATGGCACTCCTCAACTAATTATCTAAAATTCCTTATACTTCAAGACCCACCTTATAGTCTGCTAATCTTATCGACATCCCAAATATAACTTCACCCTCCCTCAAAAATCAAGCACAAAACAATTCTGAAAGAGAAAACTTAACAACGACAAAAAAAACTTAAAGAAGTGCATTAGATTAAAGGAAAAAGCTACTGACATAATATTCATTATTGACAACTTATATAATGGAACCAATTTGATTAACATAAAACTACTGTTTCTATGAAAATGTATCAGTAGTATAAAGAAGCTCATTCAACAACGAAATTAGTAATGCAACTACCACTTTAAACTAAATGGGTCAAAAGGAGTTCATTTAATACATTTATCTTCCTATTCCTGTCACGACCCTAATTCACCAATCATGAACATGTCATGACGGCACCTAGTCACAACGACTAGGTAAGCCTGACAGTGCGGAAGTAACAACCAATACGGAAATATTAAGTCAAAAGTTAAATAACTTCAGGAAGTATACAACTTTCCACTTGGCACATACACTTTGATTCTACAAATTCTGAAATAGAAATCCCAAAATCCGGAATCTCACGGGAACCACAGGCTAATAGAAAGTAATACACTGCTCTAACTCC